>APFE031638885.1:50613-82412 GCA_000404065.3 Pinus taeda | reverse complement strand
TGTTGATTAAATATATTTAATATATTAAGTGAATCACCATATGTTTCAGCTTCTGATATTTGGAATAGTTCTGCTGCTCCAAAGTACTTTGTTGCTACTGCACATTGCTCTTGGTATATCTCTCTTGCAAATCACTCCCTTGAATTTTTGGGTAAAATAATGAAATAGTCAATAAATTTTTACTATTTAAAATACTTTATCAAATTAAATTTCGAGAAATCAATTGTCGCTCAATTTTTTTGTAATCTTGGCAATGCCTTTTCATTCATTCATTTCAAATCATCAAGCATGTTACAATCATAAAAACATGTTTTGTGGCCTCAACTTGCCTAGCAAGAAACCAAGTTTGTTAGCCATCGAACCACATTATATGCCATCCAAAACATAAACAGTTTGAGTCTATCTATCATAGCCTTATGGGCCTTAACATGTGGAAACCATATACATACCATATAGCTATAAACAATAATTTGAATCAACATAGACATCAGAAAAAAAAATAAAAAACGATAACAGACATTGTCTTTCATCCATCTATTCATTATATGACTTCATCGAAGTGGGGTCTTTTTTGCTTGAGCCTGGCATTTCAGATTGAGGAAGGCAAGGGATGTGGTACTTATTTCAACCAAGGAAAGAATTTTGTTGTTGTCTTTGAGGTTGAATCATCTAAAGTTCTTTGTGAATCTCCTGAAGCCTAATTTTAGGATCTAGAAATAAGTGGATGACACATAATGGCTTTGGATTCTCTTTATCAGCTAGAAGAGATGAATGGATTTCTTGTACAGAGTAAAACAACCATGGGTATGACCAGGATCTGGAATCAACCCACTCAATGTTCGGATCTCTATTTCTGCCTTCTAGTTCAAATTTACCTCCCATGATGAAATCAGTTGCTTTACCTGGGTGAGATTCCCATTGTTATAGACCTAGACCATTTCCTACAAGATCTGGGCATCATATTTTATGCCTCACTATCTTAGAGGTTTGCCTGAAGTTGAGCCCCTACTCTTTTCTTCACTAGCTGAAGAATGACAACCATGACCTGCATGCCCAGGGGCATTAGCACTTGGAGAATACTTGACCATAGTGAAATAGGACAGACCACCCTTCATCTAGTTCCTAAACCCTACCCCCACCCATGACCCAGCCAAAAACGTAGAGGATGTAGAGAGAAATTGTTTATGTTGACCTGGTGCAACAACATGACATGAAAGAAACAAGCAATGGAAATGAAGGTTAAGCCTAAGAGCAGGACCGTAAAATAAGAGTGACACCTTCCCGCTCTATAGCACACCAAGAAATGATACCCAAACCAATATACAGAGGAAAGTATGAAACACCCAAGAGTGAAATACCTCCAAAGAGAATTAATAACGCCCCTTGCTCTCATTCACTTGGATGGTACCATAGAATCCACAGACATAGCTTGGAAAATATTCCCTTGCCCTTCCCTTCTACATGGTTGCCATATTAACTTATCCCCAAACACATGTAACTTGCACAAAGTATACAGATTACATAAAACCCATAACATGCGAAACAATCCATACGAGATAAAAGAGTGTCATAAAAAATTGAAATTGGTGTAATGTGAACGAGAGTGGCATTATAGAGAGTCAAAAAAACTTTCCAATCCACGAATAAAACTTTTCCCCTCCTTATGCAAGGCGCATAGAAAATTTTACTCCCCAACCAAGGGAAAAGGATAAGGATAAGGACATACCATGCCGACTTTGCCATCTGCTTGTAGAGCCTAGCTAAACCTAAGGTTCCTCCCCGCACTTTAGACTCCTTAAACTAGAGCACAATTATTTGAGACCACTGAATACCACTGAGACTACTTTTAAGCCACAACAAATACTAGAGAGATGGGTTTTTTAACACCCCAGTTCCCACCACTTGAATTGTTAAATCTTTAATAGACCTCACTTCGTAATTCTATGGACGATTGTTGTCATCCCTTCCCTTAAGGTGACGAATCATGTGAGGGCATGGGTGAGGCCACCCACCATCCCCTTCATAAATGTGATTAAACATGTCAACAATTCCTAGATAGATCCTTGGCTATCTCACACCCTGATAAGGGGTTTTAATTAGGAGTCGATTCTTGGTCCAAAGTCAGAGATAATTGTTCCAACCGCTCTTCCGTAGACCCACTTTCCTAGGGGTAATCAATGTTCTTACCTAGATGGAAGCAAGCCCATTTCACTAAGAAGTTTTCAACTTTGTTTCCAATGTGTTAGACATGCAAGGGAATGACGTATTCGAATCCATGAATAATTTCACTAATTTCTTGGATCAGACATGCTATCCTCTACATTTTTCTAATATTTTCCTTCTAGGTACATTGATCGAGTTTCTTAATTGTGTCAATCACAAGAGTGGAGTCACCTTCAACTACAATCCATTTGATCCCTTCATGTCTTTCTATGTGTAAGCCATGTTTTCCTGCATTGAACTTATATTCATTGTTGTTGGCCTTACCATAGTCCAAAGCATATACTCGAATGGCCCAACACTAGGGGTGTCTAAATATCCGTCCAAAGGGTGCCTCTCTTAGGTTGCCTTTGGAGGCCCCATTAAAGTTTAACTTGAGGAAAACATCAGGAGTAACATGGAATATGGAAGGAGAAAATCTAGGGGGAACCCTCAACATCTAGGAGGAGGGGGCGAACATTTGTGAAGATAGGTCGAGGGTTGAAAGGATCCCCACATCTTGAGGGGCGAACTTCCAATCATCGGGATGCCATTCCTCTACTAAGATAGTTTATCTGATGTTATGAAGAACCCTAGCCCATACCTCCAACTGAGATAGCTTTTGATACTTGAAAATCCCCATATTTCTTTCTTTCCACATTTCCCAAAGGAGGAAGCCAAGGGAAAATATGCCACACCCTATTTAAGACAAAGATTCCTTTCCTCCAGGTATCCATACTAGACCGAATGCTATTGATATCTATATCTAGGTGTCCAAAATGATAATCGATGGTGGGCCACAACTGAACCACAAAGGGGAATAAGCTCAAAAGGTGTTCTATAGTTTCACTTTGTGATGCACACGCACTACAAAATAATGGGCCATGAAATCCTCTTTTTCTAATTTGATCCAAGGTTAGGATGTGGCCATTCCACACTAACCACAAGAAGTATGTCACCTGCCGCCAAAACTATCTAGTCCATATATTCCTCCAGAGGTGGTTATAATTATCTTGAGGTTCCTTTGCTACAATCTTATAAGCTTCCTTCATGGTAAATATGCCCTTGGTTTTATAGCCCCATCGAAGTATATCAGGTCCTTATGAAATAACTATGTTTCTAGATTGGAGCCCTTTGTTAAACATTTCCCACTCATTTGAGTTAGTAGGGTTAGTCTAGTCTTGTTTCTTTTTCCATTGCCTCTAGCTTGCTTGAGAAAGTGTACTCCATAAATGATTGATTGATAGGTTGTTGTTTCTATTAGTGAAGAGGAAGATATAAACAAGATCTTGGCAGTTGAAATGTTTTTCCCATTGTTTCCAAGATTCTTATGGAAGAGAGCGTTATGCCCATCCCTTATTTCCTAGAAGGTGTGATTACGAATGAGATCTTTGTTAGCATAGGCTAAGTTCCATGTTGAGGATCCTCTTGGGGTTTCCTGCACCCTCAATTTTTCTTCCATTTAGGAAGGTGCATTATATTTTCATCTCCAAATAGTCTTCCATAGATTAGATCCTCCCTTAATCCAATGCCACCATATTTTCACACCCATAACTTGGTTGAGGGTGTAGGGCTCTCGAAGGCCAAGAACCCCTATCATTTTTTTCTTGATGAGGCGATTCCATGATAGGAGAGCCCATTTTTTGGCTTCTTGGGCTCCTTACCATAAGAATTTTTTGAAAATTCCTATCATGTTAGAGCATATAGTTTTTGGAGCAGCTAGGCTCGATAGCTGGTAAATATGCATAGATTGGAGAATAACCTTCAACAAATCAACCCAATTAGCTATATTCAGAGATTAGAAAGACCATATTTGAAGGCGAGATTGGATACACTCGAGATTGGATTTCCAACATGAGTTTATTAGATAATTTATGACAAGGGGAATTCCCAAGTAATTGGATGGAAGATATCCAATCTAAAAGCCTAGAATTCGATCCAGGAAGGATTGGGAAGGAACCAGGGCTTTGAAAAAGAAGATATTTGATTTATCATCATTGATCTAGGTGCCAAAAGCTAGCATGGAGTCTTGGAGGATAGCTTTGAGATGTCACACTTTCCTGAGGAAGACTTGACATAGTAACATAATGTCATGAACAAATTGTTGGTGAGATAAAGGAAGATCATTTCCCCTTAGGCGAATTCCTTTGAGAAGACCCAATTGGACTGTTGATTTTATATATGGACCCAATCCTTCTACAACCAAAATCATTAGGAAGGGAGAGATATGATCTCCTTCTCGAAGGCCTCTAGTCGAGTTAAAGGTCCATTAAGGGGATCCATTAATGAGTATCAAAAACATTGGAGTGGATATTAGAGAGTAGATCCAGTTAATCCATCGGGGGTCAAAATGAAAGGCTTTCAGAACGTTCAGTAAGAACGGCGATCTTAGATGATCATAATATTTTAAGAGATCCAATTTTACAAGCATACTTATGGATTTGAGGCATTTGAGGGAATGGATGGCCTCTTGGGAAGTAATGATTCCATCCAAGTTTTAACTGCCTTGGACAAATCCAAATTTCTCATGAGAAATCAAAGAAGGTAAAAGAGGCTTAGCACGATTGACCATAATGGTTGAGAGATTTTGTAGCAACAATTGTAAAGGGCTATGGGTCTAAACCCCTGGGGTCCTTATGAATGGGTCATTTTCAGTATTAAAGAAATACAAGTGGAATTAAGAGCGAGATGTACCTTTTTAAATCTACGCGATTTCTCCCCAACCTCCAAGATGTCCTTTCCTAAGATAGGCTAGGTTGCCTAAAAGAATTTTGTTGTGAATCCGTCTCGGAGTCATTGAACCCTGGATTTCTGTTTCTAGAGGATTTTCTCCTTCTTTCTTCATTCTTCAATATGAGTTAGAATATTTCCCTCTTAAATTTCCAAGGGCCCAGAGTGACCATTTGTGAGCATCCATTGCTGAACCCTTTACATATGAGCTTGAAGGTGTTCTTAATCTTTCAGGATATGTATGCATTTTGATTTATTCCACTTTTTATTTGTTACTTAAGCTCTTTCAAATGAAGTTGAAAGGTATGCATGTGATTCCTTCCATGCATTGAATTAGATTCCCACCAATCCTTTACTTTATCAAGAAAGGAAAGGTCCCACAGACAGAAGGATTTGAATCTGAAAGGTCTGTTTCAATGGCCCGATTTTAGAGGCATTTCTAACCGGATCAACCAATAGTCTGACCAAAGGTAGGGCATAATAGAGGCTTCAAAGAAAATATATTTACTAATAATATCTTATAATGCCAGGAATATATCTAACTAGAAGAAAACTTTGTGTGGTCAACCCCTACAATTATTCCACGTAAATACCCCATCGATGGTGGGAATATCCATGATTTTCAGATCTACTATCAGGTCCCAAAAGAGCTCCATTTCTTATTCATGCCTTCTAATCCCATTGTTTTTCTCCTCCGATGAAGTTACAAGATTAAAATCTCCCCTAATGAGCCAAAGTTTTTACTTACACGTATTCCTATGATTTCCTATATTCTGAAGGAAAGCTTCTTTCTTCTATAGAATATGAAGGTCCTAGACCACCGATAGTAATGCCCATTCACTCGTCCCAATATTCCTAAATCTTCATAAGAGGATGTGGGGCATGTTGAACCAATGATCGAAGAGGATCTCTGAAGGGTTCCATCAAATGGAGATCCCCCTTGCACTACCCCTTGTATCTAGGGCTACCACTTCATACTTGGGATGCATACGACCAATAATTTCCTTAGGTCTTGGCTCAGTGGCCTTTGTTTATTCAATCAATACAATATGGGGCTTCTCCTTTTGAGACGATCTTGCAAATATCGTTGTCTACCTCAACTATTGAGGCCTCTCACATTCCAAGAGATTATAATCATTGGGAAACTTTGCTAATTTGGTGGAAGGCTGTAGAGAGTGGTACCACCCATCCAAAGCTAAATCATAGATTTCCTACCATATGGGTCGATTCCTGAAGGTTTTTGCACCCACGTTTCTTGCCTCCCTTACTTTCGCTACTTTGTTCTAGAATACTACCCATATAAGATAAAAGGATATTTGGTGGATCGAGTGGCTTGTCCAAATCCCTCCACTCATTCAATAATACTTTTAACACTTTGTCCTTTGCACTCAGATCTTCCTTTAATCCATCGATGTCCATGATGGATTGATCCACCGGCTCTTCATATTCTTCCTTATCAGAGGTTTCTATCTAGGGTTTCCTTTTTGGCTTGGAGTGGGTTTCGACATGCCCTCCCTCTTGTCGGTTATTGATGATCCACTATTTTGGAACGCTCCCCCAGGTTCTGCAAAAGATTGAGTCTGTTCTAGTTCTCTGGTTTTCGTGGCTATGCTGAGGGATTGGATTGGGACTATTTTGTACCCCACTTCTTGTATGAAACTTCATGAAAACCCTCATTGGTCTTTCTGTTGGGCCAATTCCTTTGGTGATGGTTCATAAGCTAATACCATTTCATTCAATGGGCAGGACTTATACATATGGCCATACTCGTGACATATTCTTCAGCGAAAAGGAATATGTTCATAATCCAGCAGTTGTTGCCATACTTCATATTGATACTCCAACCCCACAAATTCAAGAAGGGGCTCGATGATTTTCATATAAACACATGTTCGGGCATCCAAAGTATATTTCCCATAGTGTGTAGATTCATTGACTCTCACGAATCTGACAATAGAATTAATGATCCCATCTAGGATTTATGGATCCCAAAAATGCACTTATAGACAAAAAAGATGAACCCAGACTAGGGAAGCCATGAACTGTTCTCGATCTGGGTTATAACATTCTTCCTAATATTGCATGAAAATGTCAGCATTGTAATAGAAATAAGGTCCATTTTCAAAGATCTGTTCCCTATCCACTAGACTAGAGAGTATTGCTGTAAAGAAACCTCTGGCTCCTAGTTTCACATTTATATCACCTTTTGGTCGCTATTTTATATGGATCCATTTGATCATATCTCTTTCCGAGGGCCAGATTCCAATAAACTTCTAGATCAAGGTATGATATTTCATATACATGTGGTAATTCTCCAATTTGTTAGAGGGGATCACAAATATTGGCTTCTTGTTTTCTCTTGGAAGGCATTCCCCTCATATTCTTACTTGCTACTGAACTCCCATAATAGGTCCATCGTTAGGGCTGGCTCCATGAAGATTATCAGATGTGATTCTCACTTTTCCACTAGATTCTCCTACCACCACACTTCGATAGGAGGGGATCTCTCCCCCCACAGGGACACTCATTCCCCCTATCATAATTACCAAGATGAGAGGCTACCCTTGTTGTACTAACAATTTTGGTGTTATCAGAAGCTTAAAAAATTTCTGCTCAAAACCTTAGCAGAGCTCATTTTCTCTACTCTTGTCACTTAACAAATTTTTTTTCTCATTTTTGAAATTTTAAAAAATAAAAATTTAAGGTTTTTTTTATTCAATTTCTTCGCACATTGGTGTGTTCGATACTTAGGAACATTCGTATGTTTATATAAAAATCGCACCGACATTTCAGGGGCGCCATAGTTTTTCAACGCACTGGCATTATTATGTTTTTTTTTTTTAATCATGAAAGTGTGCAATTATTTTTTGAACACAACAATGTGGTATATATTTAAAAGAGCTATAAGATGGTGTAATTCATTTTTATTTTCTAAATTTGGGGAATAGTTTCGTACCGATGATGTTTTTTATTTAAATGTACAGGTGCTTTTTTATGAAAAATAACACAGATATGATAACTTGTTCTTTATTCTTTGAAATTTCAGAAATCGAGACATGTATTATTTAAACACACAGATGTGATTATTTTTTTTCCCTTGGAAAAAAGTCGTAATTTTCATTAATGAGGAAAATTACATTTTGCAGATGTCAATGGCATATACCGTATTGTGGGCTAGAAGCCTATCCTGTTGAATTCAAACTAGATATAGGTGTACTCCATGCAGGGAGACACTGCTCTAACCTATGATCTTCAAAATACTTATGTACTTACTCTACGCAGAGCAAAAAAAAAAAAATTGTCATGTGAAAAGACTGCTTGATAAAAAATTTCATATAATATTTATATAAAGACAACAAAAGAAAATATATACAACAAAACTTTATGTCAAATCCCATTGAGCTTTATTAATCTGATATCTCCATAAAAGGTCTATGATAATACTGATGGAAGGTTCCATCAGTTTGCTCCAGTATGCTCCAAGTGTCGATAGGCCTATGCGTTACTTCCTTGGATAGTAGATTGACAGTTGTGTTCCTCTCCCTGTATATATGTTTACAAGTAAATGTGTCAAATAAATTTATAAGTCTGAATATTTCTTCCATGATGTGTCTCAGAGTAAAAGCATGACAAAGTGTAACTTTGTTAATCCAGTTGCCTATGGTTTTTGAATCTCCAAATAGTTGTAAGTTTCTGCACTATTTTTCCAAGGCAAAGTGAATGGTGTATTTTTCTACTAAAAGCTCAGAAAAATTATTTGTCCCTCTGCCCAAACCCATTAGGATTTTGTAAAAATGATTTGATGTAATATGGAGGACAACGCCTCCCCCACAGCCAATGTCTTGAGCTGAGCCATCAAAGTATGCCCAAGGGTGGGATTCATTTATGCTCTCGGGAATGATATGCCTAGGATTTCAATTTATTTCCTCCTCTGGTATCTGTTGGTAGTCTGCAAGGACATGTGTAGTGATGGCCAACCAGTGGGGGTGATAATTTTGAAATATGATTCTATTTCCGGCAATCCAAATGGCCCAACAAGTCAGTAAAGGGATGTTTTTTCTTCTCTTCGAGGATACATTAGACCACCATCCCTCCCGGGATTCCTATAGGATTGTGGCTTTCCACCTAGGGAGGGAAGGTATATGGGAGTGGATAGAATTCCAAAGATCCCTTGCACATGGGAAAGTAAGAAAAAAATGATTCCCAGTTTCATTGTCTGCTTTGCAAAGGCCGCACCAGAAGGGTCCGTGAAAATATATTTTGATCAAATTTTCTCCTGTGGGATTTTGTGATGCAAAATGGTCCACATGAGGAAACTGGACCTCGGTGGCGCTTTAAGTTTCCAGGTGCTTCTCCACCAAGGTTCACACTGTGGTGGTTTTAGAGAGTTTATAAGAGTTATGTATCTCTTCTTAGGTGAGTAATTCTCATGCTTCGCATGTGCCCAGATAAGCTCATCCTCCCCTTCTTGTATCCTGATATGGGATTCCTTGAGTGCCTCCATGTATTCCTTCCAATGCTGCTCCCATTGTCGAGGGATCTATAAAGTCCTTCCAGATTTCCAAGCTTGTTGAAAAAATGTAGAGGAGCGATTGTCTTCTATTTGGTTAAGGTGTGAGATCCCTCTGGAGGTGAGGTATGTTTTGAGCTCCTGTGGGAGTCTGTGAGTGTTTCCACATCCAATCCAAGGGTCCATACCTATTTTAACAACTTCTCTTGATGGTATTCTCCATGTGAGTCCATCCCTAATAAGGGGCATAACTTGTAGGACAACTTTCCATATGTTCGATATTCTAGCTTGTGTCCACTGAAGTTGTCGAATCGAGTCCAAAATATTTAAAGGAGCTATTTATTTAGATGTGGCCACTTTACTCCATAGGCTGTAAGAAGTGACTAACTGCCACCCTACTTTGGCTACCTTGGCTGTGGAGAAAGAGTCTAGTCTTTTTATACACCATCCTCCCCGCTTCTTTGGGAGTGCTAAGGAGTCCCAATTTGACCAGGCGAAGATCCTTCCAAGTTGGTTTCCTCTCCATAGGAACCTGCAATACAGGTTTTTTATTCTGGAAAATATTCCTATAGGAATCCTGCTAAAGACATCCACTAGACTGGAGTCGCTTCCAGCACTGATTTTATGAGTAACAATCTTCCTGCTCTTGATAAATATTTTAGATACCATATCTTTAACCTTTTCTCCAGTTTGGTTATGATGAAGATCCAACCAGTAATCCTATTGCCATGTGGTTTTAATCTATAGCCCAGATATTTTAATCCCTCGTCCAGTTGCAGTAGATTATAGGGGAATCTTCTGAGGGCATACTAGACCTCATATGGAGTGCATCCTATAGTCGTTATAGAGGATTTTTCATTGTTGACCATCATGGCAGTGGCTGCTAGGAATGTAGTGAATGTATTGAGAAGTGCAGTCACATCTCCTATACTCCCATTTAGGAAAAGTAGCACATCGTCCACAAAGAGAAAGTGCATTAATGTGCATCCTTCACTAATGAAAATCCCCCTTATCCTACCTCTTCGATGTTCTTCCTTTATCAAAAAATTGAGACCTTCCATGATGAGTAAGAAGAGGAGTTGGGATAAAGGAAATCCTTGCTCGAGGCCTCTTTCGGAATGGGAGAAAGGTGAAGCTGCACTGTTTACGAGAACACTATATGATACATGAGTGATACAACTCATAATCCATCTTATGAATTCATATGGGAAACCTGGGTGCATTAAGAGTGTTTTGATGTTTAGCCAGTTGACTCTATCAAAGGATTTTGAGAGGTCAACTTTCAGGACCATACCCTTTAGCTTGTGGGTCAAGATAGAATGTAGGATCTCTTGTGCCATTCTCACCACTTTATGTATTTGTCTATTATGTAAAAATGCAAATTGTTTAGCTGAGATATGGTTGGATAAGATTGGCCGAAGTCGATATGCTATAAGCTTGGAGATGATCTTGTAGATAAAATTACATAAGGATATGGGCCAAAAATCATTGAAAGATGCGGGGTTGTCCAATTAGGGAATAAGGGTGATAAAGGTTAAGTTGAAGGCCTTATACATTCATCCAGAAGTTTTGCATTCATCTATAACTTATAATAGGTCCCCCGCCACGGTATCAAAAAAGGCCACACCGATGTGATTATTGTTATAAATACCATTGGAGTTTATTTTGATTGTCACACCAATGGGGTTTAAAAGCTATCAGAAATTCTATTTTCATATAAAATGGCATATTAATCTCAAATTGTCCTTTAGGATGAATCCCCATGAATTATAGTCATTCATAATATACATTTTCCATTTAAATTCATGTTTTTCTTCAAAAATGGTTTCAAAATAATATTGAAATTCAGATTGTGGTTATCTGGTTCTCGAGATTAATTTTAGATATTCACACAAAATTTCATTTTTTATTTTTCTCAAATATAGGGACAAAATCTCAATAATATCAAATGGTCAATTCTTCAAATTCCAGGTCATTGCATATTGTCAATCAAAATCCTTCACGAATTTATCCCTTTTGATCTCGTGTAAGTTCAAATTTTATTTATTTTCAATTATTTAATTGATTTTTTTTTAATCCATGTCAATTTACATAAAAATGTATGCAAATTATTTGGAGGATCCAAATTCAGAATCAAGTTCGGATGTAAAAAATATTACTCCATATTATTTTCAAAAACATCGGGCGATCTTATCAAGTGCAGCATATTGCAAGCATTTGGTAGATGAAAATAGACAGCCTCCTCACCCTGCCAATTGGAACATGACATATTCGTGACGCAATCCCCGATGAAAAATGGTAATAATTATTTGGTATACTGAAATTTCAACAAAACAATTGCATTTTTGTGCTTACTAATATCATTGATATTGTAATAATGACGAAAAATATGATTTGAAATTAGGATTCTAGTGATGATCAGTGAGCCACCTAGCATCATTTGATGCACCCCACTACAACATCCAGTCGAGGGAAGGCTACATTAAGGGAAATACTCAGAGATGAAGCATACAAAGAATGGTTGAATCAACTACCTATTCAATTCCCACTACGTCTAGATTCACCAATTAGGAATAAATACAACAATAGTAGTTTTTCATAACAAGTTAGCAATGAAGGCAATCAAATGGAGGTTTTTATGGATGATTACTTCTGAGATATGACTTCCATGGAGGAAACATTGTTAGATGAATTGCATAATGATGAGCTAGGAGATGATGCTCATATCACTGATAGCTTATTCGAAAGCTTGAAATTTGCTTCCACCACAGCTCTCTTTGGACCTGGTGGCAAGTCAAAGTCTACACAACTGGGGATAACAATGTTGCTGTACAACGTGAAAGAAAATTTTTGCATGTCGAATGCATTTTTCTGAGAAATATTGAGGATATTGACTTGCATGATTGATCAAGTTCCTTATATTTTGTCACACAATCAAATTAAAAAATGGTCGATTTTATGAATATTAAATATTGACATTGTAAAATTATATTCCCCACCAACTACAGGATATCCAAAGATAAGGTTCTTCCTAGTGATAATGTCTTTCCAGGTAGATGAAAAGAGGCAAAGCAATTGCTGAAAATGTTGGGTGTTGAGTACATATCATATGATGTATGTCTGAATGATTATATTTTAGATATAGAATAAAATGCAAAAGAAGAGATATGTCCGAAATGTGGGCATGAAGGGTGTCATAATTAAAAAAAAGGTAAATCACATGGTCCTCCTCATAATATATTAAGGCACACGCCTATAATCCCAATGATTCAAAGATTTTTTTGTTGCAAAGAATTAGCTATGTTGCTGATGTTGTGCCGGTTTAATCACTATTTAATTAACTGAACCACAACTATTTAATTGTCAATAAGGGTAGGTATGTTTATCTCAAAGGTGTCTGCACTATCTATGCCAATACATAACAACCAAGGATATAAATAAAGAATAGAAAGAAATGTCGATGAACCAATTGCAGAAATTAAACACTCATACAAAAATAAAAAATAATTCTACAGGAATGAAATCACACTTCATGTTTTACGAAGAAATGGGCATGCCACACACAATATCAATGACTGAACTAGCTGATAAAATATTACATCCTAAATGAATCCTGTGTAACAACATATCATAAGTCTGAAAAACATAAGTAAATATGCTCTATGAATTATACATCGACATCAATAACTTCACACTTACGAAAAATAAATAATTAATCCATTGTTACAACTATTGCAATCCCTGCTAAAGAGGAGCGCCCTTCCTCCCTCATAGGGCATAGGCATGAAATAAGAACTAGTTAGGAATTCAACAGAGAATCTATAAACACATCACCAACGATGTTCTTGTATTAAAAGATTTGTGGATTACAAAATCAAAATGATGGTACTATCTCATGTTGCCTGTTCCCCTCCATCGAACTGAATCCTTTTATAAAGTTTACATTCCCAAAATAGGGAACATACCATTCATGAGAATCTTATGATTATCATGTTGATCGATATTGAAAGAAAATATGAATTGTTACAACTTGTTTCTAAATACAAGGCATATTCAAGTTACATCATTTTCTAAAATCATAATTGCCTATATTCTTTGTTCACCCAGAAATAATTGATGCTTCTCGATAGTTGTGTCATGGAGTAGTAGCCATAGCCTTTGACACTTGTGGTGTAACAAAACCTTGAGGTGTAACAATAACTTTAGGTGTATCATCAATGGTCTGTAACAACAAATCCTCAAAACATATTTTTGAATTAACGACATAGTTGTCCATCCTTTGGCCTTGAATTCATGGGAAACACTTGAAAGAGAAAGAGCGACATAAATTCTTCCACACATACCCTGGATAGCCATAAAAAATATATCACTTCATTCATATTTAACAAAAATGGAAAAATTATATGTCCCAACAAGAGATGCTTCTTATAACTAGGAAAATCAATAACTAGGACATAAAGCTTGCGGGTTCAAAGGTAAAATGGTAAAAATTGGGGAAAGGGGTATCTAAAGTATGTCCAAAAGTTGCACCCAACATCTTCCCCCAACTGAAGCAATTGTATGTCCTTATGAAAAATTCTCAGATACTGTTGTTGTACCTCCACTGTAGATCTATCAAGTTGTAAGTGCTGACAATATCCTCATCAATGGACTTGTAGCCCTAAGTGGCCATTAACTGATGTAGCCAGGATTCCTCCTCATAGTCACATAATTGATAATGGGGTTGATACTCCTCCACTGGAAGACAAATCAAAGGATATTTAAACTTGAGCCATATACAGAAGGATCCTAATGGTCTCACAATTCAAGCATCCTCTGAGACCCACATAACAACAACCACGAAGTTTGGAAACCAAAAAGGGTCACCCTCCTATAAACCTGCATTGCCAACCTCAGTGCATTTAAGGCACCCTGTTAGTGCTCTGCCCTTTAGTTGTTGAAAGAGGTTGAGGCAGAATCCCATGATTCTACTTCTGTAGATAGCTAATTACTCTCTGACATCTAGAGTACTTAGAAATCTCTTAAAAGCATGCCTCAAATCTATATCGATTCCTGGTTCTACCCTTATCAATAATCTTGCTTTTTCTTTGTTGGCGTCCCTTGAATTCATGGTCAGGTGACATTCTATTTGGTTTCTCATGAAAGAAATAAAAGTATGAAACTATAGCTCCCCCATGTAGGATAAAATGTGTGAAACCATGTGCAAATTAGCATGTTCATAGATTATATTATGAAGAAATAACTCACATAGTAAGCTTTGGTCATTAAAATTGCAAGCATAGAAAACTAACAATAACGCTTGGCTAGAATTACCCATATAGATTCTATTTTCATAGATGGCCTTCAAATGAAACAAAAAAAATATTTCCCATAGAAATATTGGGTAGGATGAAGAGGGCCTTCTACACCCTAACCAATTTAGGGCAAGTTCGTACAACTTGTGTTTATCATCTGTTAAGTCCTCAACTTGTTGTTGTAACAGCTACATTTGCTTCTCCTTCTCCTTCTCAACTTCATTTTTTACCCATATTTCCCATTCTTCAACTAATTTCTTCTCATCCCACTATTCCATGAGTTAATATACAACTTTATGATGTTCTTCTAGTGAGATCACTCCCTTTTGTAAGGAGAGTTCCTATTGTTTCCATTTCTGCAATTCTGATATCAGTAAAATTTTCTCCAAACACCATCGTGCTTCAAGACCCTATGTTCCTTCCCATGAAATATCATTTAGCAGTGTAACAACATCTGGAGGATTGAGTTTCTCTGGTTTGGTTGTCAGTTTCTTTGTACCAGTTGCTTCATCAATAGGTTCTTGTGGATCAACTCTTTCTTTTTATTCTTGAGTAGCCTCTACATCTACTCTTGGTTCTTTTGTAACAACAATGTCATTGGCAGGTTCTTGTGTATAAGCTTCTAGGTCATTTACCATGGGATGCTCTGTTTCAGTTGCTAGTTCTAGTGTAGCCGCAACATCCTTAATGGGTTCTTATGTAACATATTCCTAGAGTTCGGTTTAAGTTTCCGACGAAATGGTGTTTGCAACCCAGAGTTTGTATCCAACTGTTGTTATATTCCTAGCACATTTCGCACATACAGAACTTGGTGTGGTTTCTTCCCTCAATTTATCTACAATCTCTGCCAAGGTGTCTATGCCCGAGACCCATGCTTATACTTTAATCTCATATAAATCTTGCCTTAATATTTCATTTTATTTTTCTAATTTTTCAATTTTATGAAGCAAAAGTTCATTGTCATCCTTACCTGATAGAGGGACCTCTTTCAGATGGGCCTGTTCCCCTTCTTTCTATTTCCACGTGTCCTTGTGATTGGTCGGCTCCTTTCTAGATGGAGGTGAAGGTTTTGGTTGTGAGATAACTTTCACCCTCTTCTTCGGTATCCTACCGCCTATCAGCTTCTCCAATGATCTTTTCTTAATCTTACCTCCCGAGGATTTCCCTTTTTCTTCAGTCTCCCTACCTTCCGTTAGAGCGTCATCAGGGATTTCAGCTTGCCTTCGATGGGAAGTCCTCGTCTTTATACTCATAAACTCCTCAAATCTCTTGCCTTGGAATTCAAATGCATCCAACATAATTAAGTTGATGAGGTCATGGTTGGTAACATAACTCTTTGGGTGTGCAACAATCTTCACGAAAACATACATATGCCTTCTATTTTCTAGCAGGAAATATGGGAGATTGACAAGGTACCTATATCTAAGGTGGTTTAACAGTGGAAAATGGTAATTGAACACGATGATTTCCCTTCCTTCACAAGTAATGTACTTGATGATGTACAAGGAAACACCTCCCCATGGCTAGGGAACTAATCACTCGTCAATTAAATTACCTTTTTTCTCCAATTTCTCTTATCGTCGTAGGAATTCTGCCTTAAGTGAGGGGTCATTAATCTTTCAGTTAAACCACCTTTTTCCCTCACCTCGAAATTTTGTTATTCGGGAAATCACGTCTTTCGTAAATTCTAGCATTAGCCCCCTAACCTCTATCTGGTTTTTGTCAAGGTTTTTAGCGAATTCCATGGAACCAACTCCTTTGATCCCTTAAGTCACTCATTGAACTCAAACCATCCTACTTCTTTAAAAATATGGCATGCCTCAGGGTAATTTTCCAATGCTTCAATCGAATTGGGCTTGTGTCAGACTATATCTCTTCCCATTTCTATTTTAGCTCTTGCACTCTATGTTTTCTCTGATAATTTTGAAGTGAGGGTGGAATTCTCTGCTAAGATTGATATCAACGCAGTGAGGTAGGAAATAAAATCAAGAATGTTGGCTTGAGGGGATCTTATTGCACACATTATGACCTCATTATTGATCCTCGATTGTGGAGGCCTGGGTTAAATGCGATTTAATCCTCATCATTATTGGCATAAAGAGATAACAATAATTTCAGGGTTTAATAATGATTATAGGGTTGTCGCTTTTAATTTTAGTTTTAAATCACAGAGTGTGAAATGATTCACCCTCCCCCTAAGCTTAATGTAACGAATGTCCTTGGCCATCAAAGAAGATGGCATATTAATTTCCATAAATTTTAAATAGAGGAAAAAGTGATATAGTTTTTGCGTGACGTACTTGAGGTTATGTGGCCAAAAGGGACTGGTGAAAAGGTACCAACAATATAATTAATTCTAGCAATGACGTGCTTGTTCTGTCATTTGCTCCTATAGCAAGATGTTGATGAATGATATTTATTGCGGTAGACAATTTCACTCGGGTCACTGCTACAGTTTGTTAGTTGTTACACATGTAACCATAAATACAATTTCTAACACTATTTTTACAACATATTCTTATTTACACTACTCTTACAGATACTTGCAGAAATTTAAAAAGAAAAATAAAAGAATAAAACTTGTAACAACATATTGCAAGATTTGCATGAGATAAATGATGTTATAGAAAGAAAAGATTGTGTAACAACCACCACATGGTGGTTTTCAACTGTCACAATTTTTCTTCCTGCCCCCTTATAAGAGGTCTTCACAATCAGATTCCTTTCTACATTTTTTTATTAATTTTTTTCTATGTTTTTTTTTTTTTTGTTTTTTTTACTGGGTGTAACAGCTAACATTTACAATTATTAGAAAATAAAACATTTGATAGCATAGGTTAATTTTCCCCTGCCCCTATAATCTTAAGGTCAGAATTTGCAACAATGTTGACGAAAGAATCCTTTGAAGCTGGTTTGTGATATAGCTAAAGAAGGTGCCCATTCACGAGTAATGGTGTCCTAACACTATCAATGGTAACTAAATTCACAGTCCCATTGTCAAATACTATGTCCAATTCATAGGGACCTAGTTACCTGGTGTTCAACATAAAATCCTTGAATCTCGAATCATATAATAGAGCCCAATCTCCTTTTTGAAACTTCTTACTTTTAATGAATCTATCATGCCACTTAGCCCTTTGTTGTTGAATGATGATTTTCTGTTGAATAGCAGCTAGCCTTTTCTCATCTAGCTCATTGAGATGATTCAACCATTGCTTTTGTGTTGTTACCAGATCCAAGTTCACCTGTAGGATTCTTCTTAATGTCTTGATTTCTAACTCTATGGGAAATAAAGGATTTTTACCATACACTAATTTGTATGGTGAGAATCTTGTAGTATTCCTCCACATAGTCCTGTATGCCCAAAGCACCTCTAGAAGTTTATCAGCTCAATTCCTCCGATGGCTAGCCACAATCTTGGTAAGAATTCCCTCAATAACCTTTTTGGTTCTCTCCACTTAGCCATTCACTTGTGGATGATAAGGTGAAGTAATCTTATGATTTTCTTTTTATTTTTCAACTAGATTATAAATCCAATGAGATGTGAATTGGATACCTCCATCTATCACTATTTCTCTGGGTATCCCAAAGCGAACAAAAATGTCTTCAAACAAAAAATATGAAACAACCTGCTTTGTGGCTTTGGTCAATGCCTTTGCCTTGACCCATTTTATGACATAGTTTGTGGAGACCAGGATGTAGGAATTTTTCTAGGACGAAGGGTTAATTGGTCCTACAAAATATAGGGCCCATTTCTCAAATAGCTCTAAAACTATTTGATATCGTAATGAAATCTCATCTGATTGGAGTGGTTGACACATTCTCTCACAGCTGTCACATCCCATCACAAATTTCTTAGCATCTTGAAATATTGTGGACCAATAATATCCTATAGAGAGAACCTTGTATCATATCTTCCTATCTACAAAGTGTCCTCCATAAGGTTCCTTGTGACAAGCTCTAAGGATATAAAATATTTCATCCTCCCTCACACAATGCCTAATCTGATGATTTGGCCCAATGTGATAGAGATTTCCCTCAATCCAAGAATATCCAACACTTTGTTGGAAAATTCTTTTCTTTTCTCTAGAGGATAGGTATTGTGGAAATCTTCCTGCAACAAGATAATTAGATATGATTGCATACCATGGTGATTGAGTTGAAAGACCAAAAAGGTATTCATTGGGAAAAGAATCTTCAATAGGCATTCATTCATCACCAATAGTTAACCTAGAAATAAATTCAACCACTACATTATCTTTCCCAAGTTCATCTAGGATTTTTATATGAAATTACAGTAAACAACAATAACCACCATGTAATCCTACCATTAGCGACAATTTTATTCATTAAAAAGTGAACAGAAGAATGCTTGATATATTGTGATGTAGTGTCGAAATTTGTTGATGGCATGCACTACCACAAGGAACTCTTTTTTTGTCATAGTGTAATTGAGTTCAGCTGGAGTCAAGTTATTTCTTATATAATAGATGGAATATGACTTCATTTCCTCCATCTGGTCTAATACAAATCCCACAAAAGTATTACATGCATTTGTAGCTATGTGAAACGGTAGGCTCTAGTTTGGTCCTTGCAAAACAGGAGTTGTTGATACACAGTTCTTTAATTCCATAAAGGCCTGCAAGCACTTCCATGTCCATACAAATTCCACATATTTAGTAAGTAAGTAGAATAAAGGAGATGCAATGTTTGAAATTTTTTCTATAAACCTCCTATAGTACCCTGCATGACCCAAAAAACTATGTATCTCTTTCTTTGTCTTGAGAATTGGGATTTTCAAGATTACCTCTATCTTAGTGGGGCCTACTTTAATCCCGTCGGTAGAAATAAGATGTCCCAACATAATCCATTCATTCATCATCATGTGACACTTTACATTACTCAAAGAAACATTAGTATGCACATATCATTCTAATACTTTTGCTAAATTAACTAATGTTATTCCAAAGGCATCACCGTAAGGTGTAAAGTCATCCATGAAGATTTCTACACAATCATTCAACACACACACACACACACACACACACACACACACATATATATATGTTGGTTTTATTTGATCAACGAATTCATAAATTTAAGCCATCAAAAAAATTGTTCTTTACAATATGGAAGCGACACAACCGTGGGTCACATTCTACAAAGAGAAGAGGTGGAAATGGGAGGGTGACGATAAATAATTCAAATGGTTGAATGGTAGAGGTGTGCCTTATCCTAATCGTTTAAAAGAAAATATGCCAATGACATCCCCTAATAGTTGTCTTGTTGATCCAGTTATAGAGAAATACAATGCATTTGATCGTTACCCACGTGTTAAAGAGGATGCACTAAACATAGGGATTGGGTGCCACAAATTGGTAATTATAATCTCTTTTTGTATAGTTTGAAATTCATGTTACACCTTTGAATTGTGACATCTATATATATTTTACGTTTTTAATTATGTTTGGGCTATTAGATAGATGACACTATGAATTTTTAACTTTTTTATCGATGCATTTGTTCCCATCAATGTGGGCATATGGAAAACATTTTTGCGTGGAGGATGTCGATGATGGATGCATGGCACAATACAATGGAGTGAAAGTTGAGTTCAAGCAATCTATTCATGCTAACCACTACAATCAAAACCTAATGGAGGGTACATTAGGTTACGTTGGACGATACAACAGATCACTCAAGTGGACTTCTCTTCATTCTAATGTGTTATTTCTAGGTGCAAGTGGTGGGATACCTTTGAACGAAATAACGTAAAGTAAGATCGTGATAGTGCGGTGATATCTATCAACTGTAGAAATATGTGGCATGAATCTATGGAGCCTTATGTTTTACGAAAACACCGCAACTAGATGTTTTTTTACCCATATGTGTTAGATAGAGATTGGTGGTTCATATTAAGACATGACCCTAGATCAGAACATAGTTTTGAGAAAAACAGTGTTATCATGCCAAGCGTCATCATTTATGCTATTGTTATTTGTTTTTGTTTTCATTATTTCGCTAAGTATTCCCAATTTCTATTTCTCCCTCTGCTAACTTTTATGCTGAAGGATTCTAAACAACTAATAAAACACTCATAAAATAAATAACAAAAATATAAAAATCAGACATGGCAGAAAAGGCCTTAGAGCCTCACTGTATTATATTCCTCACATTCTCAATGTAATGTAATGTACAAAGAATGATAAATGTACAAATAAATACATGAGAAAGTTTGTCTCAAGATAGTACGTCTATCCTGGACACTATGGTTTAGAAAATATCTCAACAACACACTAATATAGTAGCCTAACTAGTTGGAGTGAATCTCTCAACCAACTAGGCCTAAACTGACTCCTAACCATGAGGAAAAAGCTCAATCTAGAAAGGTAGGGTTAAATCCTAACTTTCATGATTTTAATTAATTTAATTCTTTGGACTTAGAATTATTTTAACATATGAGAGTGAGGCTAACATTCCCCCCCCTCAATGATAAGTCCAAAATAAGAACCTGGTACCATCTCCAAGTCCTCATGCTAAAACTGTTGATCCTCAAAAACACTACTTGAGAAACTGCCAAAGATGGATGTTGAAAAACTCTAATCCAAAGAGAACATGAGTCAACTGCAAGTATGAGTCATCTTTGAAATTTTTCTTGACGACTCCATCACGTTCCAAGCTGTAAAAGGATCCATCTATCCTTTGCTTTCAATAAACATCCTTTGTCTACTAACAAAATATTGAAAATGCTCGCTGGCTACTTTGATGTTGATGAATGCCCACTGTCTAATTTGGTGATGCCCACTGGCTGATGAAAATGCCCATTGGCTGCTTCGCTGATGTTGTCGAGACTTTCAGTCTGACAACGACTGTCAATTTCATTGACATTTTACCCCCTTTATCAATTGAAAGGAAAGACAATCTTCTTCAAATTATTTCTGAACTCCCCCCCTTCAGGTGTAAGAGTTTTTCACTGGTGTACTCCCCCATTCAACTACAAAAGAGTACCATCTTCATTTTTACTGTTGGCTGCAATATATGTAAGTGAATTTGATTGTAAAACTTATACAATCTTCTGACTATGTATGACCATTCCCAGGGATCAATCCATGAATAATTGATCTTCAATCTGGTTGACTGTTGTTGTTTGCTGCATTGTGCTAATGAATAATTTGACTTTCCACAATGGTGACAAGGGTGGAGATCAAAACATTGATATTCCAGATGACCGGTTCTTTGACAATGAATGCATTTTGGTTTGACTATAACTTCAGTTTGTGTATATTTCTATTTGTCTTCAACTTTCTCAGAACTAGTCGATGTGGTTCGTGCAAGAAACCCTGCACAGACAAACTTAATGGGCCTTGAATAATTTGGGATACACAATTTGGTGTCATCTTTGATATATCATAAGCCTCGTCGATTTCTACTACTTTGGATTTCTTCCCATGGCTTGATGATTGGTTTGGAAGAAAGTTGAACTCGATCAAGAACCACCTCAACACTTGAATTTGGCTGGATCAATGATTTGGAAACATCAACTGTATTTGTATTGTTCAAAGATATGGAAGCATCACTCTCCTCTAGCAACTTAGTTCTTTCTAGTTGCGACTCCAGTTGAAGGAACTCAATCATTTCATGTGCATGTTGAAGATGCACTTGAATATCCGCAAGAGTTTTTTCGCTGATGTTCACCATGTCACTAACTGATGATAAAATCAAATTGTTAAGAATTTGGGATAGTTGAATGTGTGTTGCCATGTAAGCTTACTCACTTTGAATTCAGGCTCGCTTGTACTGTTGCTTATTATTAATGCTTTAAAGACTTGCTAGAGTTTTATAACTTGGTTTCTTGAAATCTCGATTCAGGCTCTCTTGATGATGATCACTTTGCTTGAATGCTTCATTGACACTTTGTGAATGCTTCAATCAACTTCAAACTCGCTCGTTTGTTGTAGATGTCATGCTTTGAATTTTCACACTTGATTTTGACACACTTGCTTTCTTCGTTGTTTGAATGACACATTCACTTGCTTTGTTGTTTAAATGACAGACTCCCTTGATTTATTGCTTATTGCACTTGCGTTAAACACTGGCTTGATTTGATGCTCACTTCAATAATAGAATACTAGAATTCACACTTGTTTGATGATGATTTCTTGCTAGATGGCTTGCTTGAACTTGCTTGATTGAGTACTAACACTTTGTGCTTTCTTGAATGTCCTCACTAAATGTGCTGACTTAAAAAAAAAAAGGAAGTGTATCGAACACCAAAATGCACCCAAGAGACAAATGATAAGTTCAATCTTGATGACTCAATTGAAGACTTAATTGAATTAATGTATTCACCTTAACAATTCTAATTATTGTGTCGGTTACAAATGAGAATGCACCCATACAATTCAATTAAAAAATGTTTATCTGCAAGTGATACAAAAAGTGTTGATGATGTTGATGTCATCTTGGCTTAAAATGCTTGATTTTTTAGCATCCTTAACTTGATTTCTTTGATTACATGATGTGAAATGTGCTTGCTTGGAATATCAGCTTATCAAGTTGATGATGTGATGCTTTGTGCTTGTGTACTTAAGCTTGATTACAGGAGCTTGATTAAGCGTTCTTATACTTAAGCTTGCTTATGTGCATGTAGTTTTTTAAGCACAATACAAAGAGAGCGTTTTGATAATCTAAACACAAGTCATGCACACACATTCATTACAAACGGTGTACCTAAGATCCCCTTATTTAATTTCGGGTGGATCAAGGACACAAGCACTACAAAAATTATGATTTTTTTTAATTACTGGAGTACATCATTCTTCAATGTCACAAATTTGTGATGGAAAATTCTCAATGAGAATGTCACACTTGCAAACTTTGGAAGCAAATTGTCTTCAAAAACTTCCTGCACTGATTCAACTGCTCTGAAAGTAAAATATTATTTTGTATTACAATAATGACTTTCACTTATCACTACAAATATAAAATATGCCCTCACTATTACATACCACTCTTATCCCTCCATAAAAAAATGATCATCACTCTTTAAAAAGCCTTTATGATCATGCTTTTACATACTTTCCATTAAAAAATAATTTTATGGGTTTTCTAAAATCACTTTATAAAAAAGTGACTTGACATTTCAAATGTGCATGTAAAAACTATAAAGCACACACCATCATATGCTTATGCATATAATTGGTTGAGAGATCAATTACGCACCATAAAATATAATTCGCTGGATAGACTTTATAATCCAACTCAACGAAATAGTAAACATATTGCTCGAACACTGAGTAGTTCCTGTATTGAATGGAAATGATGCAATCAGTAGAATAAAAGCTCATTACCAGGATCCTTGTGGAATTTTCTGGGATAATGACAGTCTAGCTGCTCTCTTGGCTCTTGAATTAAAGGCTGACCTTCTAATTCTTCTCAGCGATGTTGATGGCGTTTATAGTGATTGTCTAAAAGATCCACGTTCAAAGCATTTGATTTCTCGACAACTCCATTGCCTGAACCCAATGTAACATTTATTTTCGATACAAGGTCTATCATAACTCTCACTGTTACCATACTAAGGTCGTACTGAAAACAATGAGGCAATGCAAAATCATTTTATGAGAAAATCACATAAAAAACAATGGAGCAATGCAAAATATTTTTATGAGAAAATCACATCATAAACGAATTGCCATTTTTATGTGGTTAGTTTTGCTACAATTTGTGTAGGGGCGATCAAGTTTAATCGGAGTGAAGCAACTTGTCTTCTAGTTTGCTTCCGAGAACCCGTACATTTCAGTTTTTTGGGAAAATTTGGAGGCTTTGGATAAAATTTGGGAAAATATGGTAGCAAAAATGTCTGTGGCAGTGGACAAATCAGAAATGATTTTGGAGATCTGCAAAATTCCATTAGATATGCATGAATTCTCTCAAGATGAAATCAATTTAGTATCCCAAAATTCAGATGAGCTTAGGGTTGATGATGTCATTGTGCCAAAGATTGATCCATCCATCTTTCAGGACGGTAGTGGAATTCGTAAGAAAACATATTCAAGATTACAGTTATCTCAGAAGAGGGAGGAAGCTGAAAGTATTTCTCAGTGTAGAGCCGGTCTTCATGTAGTCTCAAGCCATTGGAATATATTTAATGAGAGTGAAAAATAAGAGGCCTGACGGATTTTGGAGAAATTCATGGACCCTAAGACAAAAAGCTGAGGCTGCTTGTTACCTCAGCTTCTTGTGGTAGAAAAACTAGTTGAAAACAAACAATATTTTGAGTAAATTCAACAATTGACTACTCCTAATCCTGGAGAGACTCCTCTAGCATTGAACTATAGTTCTCTCCAGAGGAATCAAATAGATGACGCATTAAACTTGCAGAAGCCAAGAAAAGACTTCAATACTTTCATTTCTTTCGGACAAATAACACTTTTCCGCCTTCTTCTACCATTTCTTGGCACGTATTGATGTGCTTGACCTTCGAACATTGGCCAGTTGTTTCTAAAGTCAAAACAAGGCTATTATGGTCTTTCTTCCAAAGACTTTCATAATCTCAAAGACTCCGAGGCCAATAAGGCATTGAATCCTTTTGTTCCGTCATTAACTCTTCAAACAAACCCTAACATTTAAAGAAAACTACTATCAGTTTAACATCCAACTGACATTCAATCCTACACCATATCTGTGTCGAATTATCCACCAAAACTCACGTTCGTGTGCCTGATCAAGAGTTGTGCTTGCGGGCCACAGGTAATTTATGATGCTGACTTCTAACTACAACAAAAAACGACACTCTTAATTGTGACTCTTGACTCAAAGAACTATTCGACAACAATGTATCCAGGCATCTGAACACAAATCCATAGGGCAGCCGATTCATGCTCATTCCTCTAATACCCATCACCAGATCAAGCAGCAGATTTGAGAGCAAATACTCCACTTTGAATGTGAGTATTCCAACACTCTATACATGCGTAAGACTCCCCGGGCCTCATTTACTGACATAACTAACTGGAACAAGTCCTCAAAATGATGTTCCTTGGTGCGACTTCTCGAGCTTGTATGAAGCCTCTACATGGCTCTGGTTCCTTACACTTGGTTTCAAGCACAAACCACATTGTATGCAATACTGTACAAGCCTCTAAGCCTCTACCTCTAATCATGATGACAGTGGTTTGCAATTTTCCTATAAAAATCCTCTGTATTCATCTGCGGAAAATATTGTGTGTGTTTTGTATGAATTACAATGAATTTCACAGGGGATTTTTAACATCCTCGAAGTCTTGAAATTATCGTGAACTCTTCCATTGATTTAACATCAAGAAAGATTATTGTGTTAGTAAAAATGGGAAAAAATCCATGTGGAAGCATGTTAGAGTCACTGAGAAGAAGGACCAATCGATACTTGCTTGTGGGCTGAAGCCATAAGGGTGATTGTGCCTGTTTCTTTGAGTCTTAAAAGAATGATGATCACATTCTTGTTGGAATAAAATGTGAGGCTATTTGGTTGGTGTTGAAGCTAATACCATAAATACATGAACTGATGGTGCAGCGTTCTCGAATTAAATTGCAATGAATCATAAGGATGCTTGGAATAAGGCAACCTGCACAATAATTAGTGGTTAACTATTACAAAGCAAAGTACCTCCCAAATTCACCATGAAACATGTCAACCAATGGAAATGCTAATGGAATTAAGGTTGGTTGTCAGAATGAAAGTCTCGACAACTTCATCAAAAGTAGCTAGTGGGCATCTTCCTGCTTCTTCAATTAGCAAATCTCTTTGGACAACGACTCTCTCCTCCTCAAGCGCAATCATAACCACTATCTAAATGATATATCACACAACAAAATATATATAAACTGTCAATCTCAGACTCCACAAACATATTTACTGAGCATTTAAAAAATTAAGACTTCCCTATTTTTGTGGCCCTCCCTCGAGGGAGTCAAGCCAAATTTTGCTCTGACACCACATGAAGGATACTAAACAACTAATAAAACACTCATAAAATAACTAGTAGAAATATACAAATCAAACATGGTGGAAAAGAACTGAGAGCCTCACTATATTATATTCCTCACACTCTCAATATAATGTAATGTACAAAGAATGATAATGGTACAAATAAATACATGAGGAAGTTTGTCTCAAGATAGTACGTCTATCTTGGACACTATGGTTGAGAAAATATCTCAACAACACACTAATCTAGGAGCCTAACTAGTTGGAGAGAATCTCTCAACCAACTAGACCTAAACTCACTCCTAACCATGAGGAACAAACTCAATCTAGAAAGGTAAGGTTAAATCCTAACTTTCATGATTTTAATTAATTTAATTATTTGGATTAGAATTGTTTTAACATATGAGAGTGAGGCTAACATATGCTACATGATTGACATATTAAATATATCTGCCTCATACATAAAATACAATTTTATTTTTTATTAAATGAAAAATGAATCTATTAATATGGAAACATAACTTAAAAAAAAGCATTATGAGTGCGCCAAAAACACAATCATGCACCAACTTTAGTGTTTTGTAAAACACAACCACACCATAGACAATGTGTGCATACCTATGGCGCACCACTGTAAACTAAAAGGAGGTCTTATGCATGTATAAAATGTTGATTACGTATTTTTATGGACCATAAGAGAAACAAATGGGATGACCAGGATGCTTGAGAGGTTTTAGTTTTTTCTTCTTGGATAATGGAACAATTTTGAATTTTCTTATCAATGGTAATTATAAATAAAAGTTGAATTAATAAATATTTTATGGCTAAGAACTTAATGATAGATAATGTGATGGTGATCAAGAGGGATTTTTTTGACTTTCAAATAGACTTGGTGATGTGTTTTTCTTTCCTATTTAGATTATGTAAAATAACTATCTATTTTTATGTATTTATAAGTAAATTATTTAAAGTAGGCATGTATTTCTAAGTTTGGTAATAATAGGTGATAAGGCTACATAATAAGGTGTTGCATGTGATATATTATTAAAATATGTCATGGCCAAAATGATCATTGAAGGTCATGAGCCCAAGCCATATACATCATGTCATTGAAATTCATGAGCCTAATCCACATACATCATGTTGTCGGTTTGAAGGACCTCAATTGTATGATACAACAATGGTGTGAAAGACACACTTACAAGTTTTTGCAGTGTTTGGTTTGTGACTCAAAAGAGCCATGAAACCCTAATATGATATCTTGTCTCCATACCATTGCTTTCTAGTTTCACTCTTATTTTACCATTGATTTGGTAGCATTTAACAAAGTATAAAATTTTCACAATTCCATTTCTAAAATCCATGGCGCCATGGCGATTTGTAGCAGGGAGTTCTCAGATCCAAGTAATACACCTGTATTGTGTATTTCAAGACAAACATTAGGTGTTATCCCTCTCTCAAGCCTCCCATGGTAGGACCATATTGTATGGGCCTTCTATTTTCTCTTCCTCCTGTGGCTGCTCCCTTTGCTAACGTCTCTGCTACATAATTGACATATAAAATACATAAGCCTCATACATAAAATATTTTTTTTTTATTAAGTGAAAAATGTATTTATTAATATGGAAACATAAATTTCAACTTAAAATAAAAAAACCATCAGTGTGCCAAAAAAACAGTCATGCACAGAATTCAGTGTGGAATTACCGATGACGCACCATTGTTGGTTCATAAATTTAAATTTTCGTAGTGGTGCATCACACTTATGCACCACTGTGCACGTATAACATTTTCACGCCGAGATGGAACACTCATGTATTCGAATTTGATATATAGATATATTTTTAATATTATTTAGGCAGTGTGTTAGGTAAATATTATAACACAGGTGTGGTCAAAACATACCAAGTGCACCACATTTGTGATGGTGACTAAGGTACACTTGTTTGAGTTTTAAATAGACTTGGTGATGTAAAATAAATATCTATTTTTTTATGTATTTCTAACTAAATTATTTAAAGTAGACATGTCTTTATCATTGTGAACATGATGTAATATTAGTTAGGAGAAATGTGAAAACCATGAATTTTAGTGAATATCTCATGACAATTTATTTTGTATTAATTAAACAATATTATTTAACTCATATTTATTATTAAAAAGAGTTAAATTTAAACAAGTACAATAGAAAATAAAGAATCAAAATAGCATCAAAACTTTATATCCTTATTACTAGAAGAAACTTCACTTGCCTCTTTAAGGGAGACTTTCCAATAGAGCAAACCCCCAATCTCAACTTGATCACAAGCCTTATTTTTCATTTCTTTATCCTCATATTTAAAGAGATAATTTTTTAATTTAAATTAGTAAGAGTTTTGATAAAGATTAAATTTAAATTGCTTAAAAATCTCATAACTTCATACATAAATTTAAAGGATAATCCCTAAGTAGATGGTCATTCTTTGCTTATCTCTATAATGGAAAGGTATTTACTCATATTTTATTGATTGTAAACAATCCATATTATCTAATGCAAATGTACTCTTGGAAGGAACACAAAACACTCTACACTATACCTGGAATTCCTCCCCTCCTCTAGTATACTCCCCATAGCCTGACTAATTTATTTTTTCTTAGCACAAGGATGAAGTTTTTGGTCATAACAACAACATGCTAAGGCAATGATATGGGGCTCATAGAGGTATATCATATTACAAGCAGATGGAAAGCTCATGTGTCAAGAAAAATGCTGAAGCCTCAACCAATCAATACCAAGAAAACATGAATTTTTCAGTTAGGAGGAGACTGAAGCTATGAAATGGGAGATTGATGGAGGGACGAGATATCTCTCGGACATTGAAATAGCCCATGAAATTTTTGAATGGGTTCCATATATTGACCATAGTAGAGGGACGAGATATCTCCTAGACATTGAAATATCCCATGAAATTGTTGAATGGGTTCCATACATTGACCATACTAAAGGGACGAGATATCTATTGGACATTGAAATAGCCTATGAAATTGTTGAATGGGTTCCATACATTGACCATAATAGATGGGCGTCAATCAATATATCTACACCATTAACATATAATGGCACCTCATAATGTTGTTGGGACATGTATTGTTGGACAAAAATGCAGCCATGGATGAAATTTTACTGATGCTTGATGACCTCTAATTCATGGTGAAGGGAATGAACACCACTTGCAACATATTGAGACACACCATCGACTTGCTCTTGATCTAGGATGTTCTCTAGGATGCAAGAAAGAGCCAATGTCTAGGGAATTAGTGCACTATTTTACTAGTTTTTCTTGTTCATTGTTACTTAGTTTTCCTGCTACAGTTGTAAATAGTAACTAAGAAGGCTACTTAGTTTTCTTTCTATAGTTGTAAATTTTAATTGAGAAGGCTATTTAATTTTATTTCTATAATTGAAATTAGTAACTTACAAAGCTACAATCCTCTGCCTTCAGATATTATATTTTTTCATATTTAAACATATTCAATTTTTGCTATATAAAACAACTTTGATTTTGTAAATAGTCTAGTTTCATAGCCACCAACTAAAAAAACAAAATTATGTAATTTTGATCAATTTTAACCAATACATATTTACTTACCTTAAAAAATATTAAAATGAAATATTACAATGTAGAATATATATAAAATTATGAACCCATTTTTTTAAATTAAAAAAAAAAATCACAGTTTTAAAGAGAATAAAAACATGTATTTTTGATAAAAATTGAAAATTACAAAAATAGTTTAAATTATTGAGCTCAGTATTGGAGATATGTGCAGCATCATGTATGTCAACATTTTTCAAATATGAAGAACAAAATAGCTTCATATGTGTGCAGCATCATATAGGAACAAAATAACTTCGTATCTTTTGATTAATATTTAAATTATTATATATATAATCAAGATGATATATGTGAAAGTTTTACTATCTCACATCTTTCTATCGCTTTTGTTAACATGCTCGAATTTGTCACTTCGAATTTGTTAATTTGTCTATTGAGATTCAAATTTGCTAGCTAAAAGTTGTCCTTAAAGTTTTGACCCGCATAAATTAACAGTAACAAGCGTCTTGGCCGTTGTGATGATAGTGGTGGGAGCAGGAACAAGATCAACAGCGAATGTGACTGCGCCATCTCGATGTGTGAATCAATGTGAATCGATGTGTGCGTTATCTTGAGTTTATGAGTGCTTCAATGTGAACTTGAAGTTTAGTTTATGAGTGCTTCCATGTGAAGTTTAGTTTCTACTTGTTATTAGTTTTCTTTTTTGCTGGGATGATAATATTTTAGGGTTAATTATTAATGTAGGTGGATTTATCACTTTTATTTAAGGAAAACTATTTTACTTGGAATAATTTGCTGATGATTTATAAGGGGCTGTTTTTTACTCTTACTAGATGTTGCTGGATCTTGGGTGGTTAACCTGTTTCCTTAAATTTCAGAAAAATATGTTCTTAGCCAATTAAAAATAATTTTAAAACATACTCCAAACCAATAATAATCTTATCTTATTCTAATTTTATTAATTTCAAATTTCAAATAATATATTGTCCTCTTAAAAATTTTAAAAACAAAAAACCCAGTCTTTCCAGATGACTAAAATTCCAGAAACAGGAAACCATGCATTACTAATTTCAGATAATTTGTTGCTCTCTTTCAAAATTCCAAAACAGGACGTAGTTTCATACTTTCTGTGAGAGAATAACGTAGTTTCGTACTTTCTGTGAGAGAAAATATTTAGTTTTTCTTTCTTATAGTTTTTCCACATAAGATTTAATATTCTTTTAATACATTTTTGTTAAAATAAGTTAAAGGTTTTTCCCGTTAAGATTTAATATTCTTTTAGTAGATTTTTTTTTAAATAGTTACTTTAGCTTATGATCTAATATATTTTTGTTAAAATAAGTTAAAGGTTACTCCAAATAAGATTTAATATTCTTTTAATGGATTTTTTTAAAAATAAGTTTCTTTAGCGTATTGATTAATGTGATGTGTCAATTATATCTACTTTTATAATATTGATTAATTCTAATATTTCAAGATATAATTTTTTTTATATTTTTAAT
>APFE031638885.1:21787-37495 GCA_000404065.3 Pinus taeda | reverse complement strand
AAAAAGTAGTAATATAGTTAAAAGATAATTTTATTTTACAAATAAATATATAATATTTATGTAAATAAAAATAAAAAATTGTATTCTCTTATTAGGGTGTTAGAATCTATGCTAGAGGTGGATGGGAAAACCATTATCCTGTTACTCTCATCCAATTTAAGAGGGGATGGAATGACTATCCCACCTCATGGAGCTACACATGTTAATCATATTACATGGAAACTCTCATTCTTTCTACGACTTCTCACCATTTCTATCATGGATCCGTATTATTCTATAGTCCCAAAGACAATACCCCATCGCAAGTAGGATATTTCACTCACGACAATGGACTTGTGGAATCTCTATTGTTTGAAGGTTTTGGCCTAGTGGAGGCTTTTCTTCATTACAGAACCCCTATGTTGTAATTTCAAGCATGGAATGAGGTGATCGTTACTAAGGAAGTGAAGCTTGGGGATTTTGAGGTGGTCACAGTAGGGGACATAGCCAGATGAGGATGTGACTAGAAAGGAAGTGGTATTTGTGCACATCACTTTAAATCCTGATGGGCTAACAATTGCAAGGTAATATTTTTATGTCTATTTTTTGCAATATTTCAATTCCTAATGGGTTAACAATTGTGGGGTAAACTTTTCTATGTTCGATTTTAGAATTATTCTTAGTTTGTTTGTTTTTGGATGGTGGAATCTTCTTTATTGTATGTAGGGAAGCTTGATGGTGTGGAATTTCAATGGTGGGCCTTGGATTTTATTGTTGTTGGACCCTACTCATAGAATAATTTTGTATGTTCACGCTTTGTACCTGTTAATTCTAATCACAGGATCATTTGGTGCAAATTGTGAAATATTTTATGATATTGACCTAGATCCTATTTACCTATCTCACTAGTTTACCATGCAGGTTCTCTTTAGCCGGGCATATGCTCTCTCTATGTGTTTTTCCCTGCCAACATATGCGCTCTCATTGGGATTCTAGAGATTGACACCCTTAGGGTGAACATTGGTCTCAAACCTAAGCATAGACCATTGTGGCAATATTACACTACTCCACCCCTCCTAGAATCTAAGAGGAAATTTATCAATTAGAAGCAGGGTTAACAACAAATGATTACTAATCTTACTTTGATTCAGAAATCCAAACTAAAGTAACTAGCTAGTTTCCTAACCTTCGCCATACAAGGGGATGATGGAGCTAATAAGTCAATTCCATTACCGTTCATTAGAAAATGAAGACACTCATGAGTGGAATTCTGTGGTGCTGTCAAATCTTGTCAAATGTATTCTTTAAAAAAAAAAATGAATTCATTCGACACATATTTACCTCCATTAGTGATCTTGAGAGCCTTCACCTTCTTATCGGTTTCTTTCTCAGCCAATTCCTTAAATTCTATGAATTTGAAGAATGTCTCATATTTCTTCTACATGAAGAAGATCGAGAACTTGCGTTAGAATTCATCAATGAAAATAACAAAATATTTGTGCTTGGAAGTGGAGGCTATCGAGAAAGGTCCACAGACATCAGAGTGGATACTTTCTATGACTGCATGTGCTTTGTGGTCCCAATCATGGAATGTTGATTTTTTGTACATCCCCAAAGTATATTATTTTCATACATCTTGTTATTCAAGTGTTCCTTTCGGGAAGAGTATGGATATTTGTTGAATAATCTTCAGGACGCCATGATGAAAATGGCCAACTATTGAATGCCAAAATTCACTGACATTGCCACTCTACACCTTCTCTAACTTTGTGCTTAATGAAACACATTCTTCCACATATAGCTTATATAGGTTCTTCACATGAACCACGATCTGATTCACCTTTCTAGTGGCTATGTGTCTCGGGAATTACTTTCCTTTGTTGAAGATCACATTATAAACATGTTCTTCTAAAACTGTATCAGAAATGGGATTTTTCTTTAGGACTGTAACAAGCATGACATCCTTCATATTGAGAGGGTAGAATGACTGATTCTAAAATGTGGTTGTACCAACCTCGGGCATGCTATACCTTCTGTCGTTCCCCATCTCGATGTGCATCTACAAATATTTTTCTTCGAGGTCACTGAAAAAATCTCTACACCTTGTCATATGCAATGATGCACCTGAGTCCAAGTACCACATGGTTCCCATCACTATGTTGGTGATGCATGTGATAAGGGTAAATTCAAGCTTGAACTATGAAGCCAAGGCTTCACCTACTACTCCTCCTGAGGTCTTCTTTATTTCCTTTATGTGTGGATATTTTGTGGCATAGTGCCTAAATTCAAGACAATGGAAGCATTTAATTTTGGACAAATCTTTCTTGTCACCCCCTTGACTGGATTATGGTCTGGATTGAGATTTATTTCCTTTTCCCTTCTTTTCATTTCTAGCCAATGTAAATTTTTCGTCATCTCACCCTTGGATGAAGTCCCTCCCAATTAGGTAGTTTCTTTGTCTTGTTCACTGAATCTTAATAGTTATGCGAGCTCTTAGGAATGCCCAGAAGGACTAGGCTTACCAAGTCTTCTTTAGGAACATTTACACCAACCCTGCCAAGTTCATCAAGACATTGTGGGAACTTGCTCAGATACTATGCAATAGTTTCATTCTTTTGCATCTTGGTACTTAAAAGTTTATCATTGAGCACTACATTTTTATGGTCACTATTATTCTCTAACAATTTTTCCAATGCTTTCAAAAGTGCGAATAAGTTTTCTTTTCTATGGATATTTGAGACAATGTGATCCTATACTCCCTCCAATATTATTCTCCTCACCTTGGATATATCTTTCTTCTACTAAGCAAGGTTCTGGGCATCATATCCTAGTCATTTTGCAACAATTGTCTTGATTTATTTTAACAATCCATTGTCATCCAATACTACCTCCATGTGATCCTTCCATGCAACAAAATTAGAGGTGCCTTCTAAGACATACTATAGCCTTAGTTCATTGAAGGCCATGTTGTTAGCTCTAAAGAGATCCTGCTGCATGGAACTCCAAATTCGAACCTCCTCATAAACAACTTCAAAAATTCTTCTCTAATGTGCATCTTGATTTGATACCATATATAAATTATAATTTATATTTGCAACTGTTCATGAGTGTTTAATGAAAAGCACAAGACACAAACTTACTCTATTTCTTTATGAAAATTAATTCACAATTTAGAACAAAAGCCTCAAACATGTAATAAGAAATCACACACATGCAAATAGTATTTTTTCTATGGAAAGAAACATGCTAAAAACCCCATTGTCTTCTTCCATTAATCTGATGAATAAACATGTATTGCAATATCTTTTCTCAACTGAGCACAACCTGCAAGTTCATAACCTATCTCTCTACTCACTAAGAAGCTCTGACAAAGACTTAGTCAATTGCTACCTTTTCTTGAGATCCTATTTACTTGCATCATTCCTTGAAAAATTAGGCCCCTATTATTTAGGAATTTCTCCAAAATGGACTGCGCAATTCCTTAGGTTGATCATTTGATTGCATGCAACAATTGTACAATCAAGACTAGTCTACAACTCATGTTACACTACCTTGGAATCTCCACCAAGCCTAAGGAACTCAAATTCTCTTCATGCACTAGATATTTTGGGTTGATTGATTAGTTAACTAGATGATCACTAAGTTGGTTTGAAGTATGGCTACTTAATTGACCTTCCATTAGTTCCTTCATTAGTTGTAACTAGTTTGCTTGAAACAACCTTAGATAACTCTCCTTAATTGCTACAAATTAGCAATCACACATGTTTAACTAAACTCTAACTCCTCTAACTTGAATTTACTGAGTAAAATAAGTGGAAAAATCCATGTCACACAAGTTAAATGCATCCAAGTTGTCTACTAATGTGAAAGTTCAAATTATCCCAATTTCACCAAAACAAAAAATGAATTTGATAATTTCTTGCTACATTTTTCAATACATGTGTCCACATAAAATAAGGAAACTACCCTAATCTACTCAATTACTAATTCCACTATTCATTAAATAAAATACCTTAAATAAATAACTACACTAATACTCTTTATGTTAATAATTCTTGCAAAGACCTTCCAAGATTAATACTACAAATAAATTTAATGAAAAATGATTTTATATATTAAGGAAATGAAATATAACCTCATACTACAAACAAATAGAAAAACATAGTTAAACTAAAAAGCATTCATAATAATGTATTGTATTTTAATGAGAACATCTAGATCATAAACAAAATATTGTATTTTTGGAAGTAGTTCAATTTATTATACAGTGTCATATTGGTTTTCAACCTTATTTTTCATTTGGATTAAATACATTGATATAAATAAAAAGATTAACTTAATTATAAATTATTTTTTTTTTTTTTAAATTAATATAAAAAATAAAAAATTAATATAAATATTTTTTCGTTTTTAAAATATAAAAATTAGTAATATTGTTAAAAGATAATTTCATTTTACAAATAAATATATAATATTTACGTAAATGAAAATAAAAAATTGTATTCTCTTATTAGGGTGTTAGAATCTATGTTAGAGGCGGATGGGAAAACCATTATCCCATTACTTCCATCGCATTTAAGAGGGGATGGAATGACTATCCCACCTCATGGAGCCACACATGTTAATCATATTACATGGAAACTCTCATTCTTTCTGCGACCTGTCACCATGTCTATCGCAAGTAGGATATTTCACTCGCGACAATGGATTTGTGGAATCTCTATCGTTTGAAGGTTTTGGCCTAGTGGAGGCTTTTCTTCATTTTAGAAACCCTATGTTGTAATTTCAAGCATGGAATGAGGTGATTATTACTAAGGAAGTGAAGCCTGGGGCTTTTGAAGTGGTCACATTAGGGGACATAGCTAGATGAGGATGTGACTGGAAAGGAAGTGATATTTTTACACATAATTTCAAACCCTGATGGGCTGACAATTGCGAGGTAATATTTTTATGTCTATTTTTTGCAATATTTCAAGTCCTAATGGGTTAAAAATTGTGGGGTAAACTTTTCTATGTTCAATTTTAGCATTATTCTTAGTTTGTTTGTTTTTTGTTGGTGGAATCCTCTTTATAGTATGTAGGGAAGCTTGATGGTGTGGAATTTCAATGGTGGGCCTTGGATTTTATTGTTGTTGGACCCTACTCATACAAGAATTTTGTATGTTCACACTTTGTACCTGTTAATTCTAATCACAGGCCCATTTGGTGGAAAGTGTGAAATATTTTATGATATTGACCTAGATCCTATTTGCCTATCTCACTAGTTTACCATGTAGGGTATCTTTAGCCGGGCATATGCTCTCTTGATGTGTTTTGCCCTGCTAACATATCCACTCTCATTGGGGTTCTAGAGATTGACACCGATAGGGTGAACATTGGTCTCAAACCCAAGCATAGACCATTGTGGCAATATTACACTATTCCACCCCTCCTATAATCTAAGAGGAAATTTATCGATTAGAAGCAGGGTTAACAACAAATGATTGTTAATCTTACTTTGATTCATAAATCCAAACTAAGGTAACTGGATAGTTTCCTAACCCTGGCCATACAAGGGGATGATAGAGCTAATATCTCAATTCCATTACCGTTCATTAGAAAATGAAGACACTCGTGATTAGGGTTGTTAGAGAAAAACACAAGGTATCCAATGAAATTATAGCTTTCCTTAATGAGGTATAATGAGTTTGTCTTGATGATTTATTTTCCCACATAGAGGGTCACCTACAATGTACCCTCAAGCCTTCAACTCCAATAGGTACAAGTGCCTATGACCCAACTCCATTCTCTCCCTCAAATAATTGATGTTTCTTCTAGCCTCTTGGATAATGATTTTTACTTTCAACAAAGTAGTTTTATTAGCAAATGTGTATCTAATGATAGTTGTCACTTGATTTTTGTAAATCTAGCCTAGAGCATGTCATAAACTTTAACTACAAATTAGTTTTGTTTTAGGATAGTTCTAGTTGATAAAATACTATATCTCTGTCGAGAGGTTTGGTTCCCTTGTGACGGACTGCAACAATGCTAAGATAAGAAAAGATCTTATTTTGGTATGGAAGTTATTTTGAGGCAACAAAAACTTTAATCAACAAAACAAATAAATTAAAATTACATTTTATTTTACAAATGATAGATATATGCATATTTTAAAGAGCCTATTATTTGTGATAACAAATTTTTATAAGATTTTTCCTAATCAAATAAAATAAAATAAATTATATTATTTTATTTATTAAAAATAAATATAAATTGAATTATTTTAAAATAGTTTAAACGAACTAAATTCAATGAAAGCTTTAAAATGAACTTCTAACAATAAAATGAAATTCTAACATGCTATAAAACTTGTGCCAAATTTGAAAACAATATGGATATCTGGTCATTTTTCTTTAAGAGTTGTGTAAATTTGTGCAAGATTTTAAAACTGTCTAGAAATCTAATCATTGTCCTTTAACAGTGGTCTAGTTAGTCATAGAAGGACATACAATTATTTCCAATGCAAATGAAAATTAAAACAAAAAAATTATTTGTGAAATTTGTTTATGACTTTTTTAAAATAAAAAATTATTTGTGAATTTTTTTTTTTTTTATGATTGTTTCAATTGAAGGGTGAGTTTTTTTTTATATTCTCTTCTTTTAATTGCTTTTATGAGTTTTTTTAGTCATTTTTCTATATATCATAACAATTTAGAAAAACAATGTTGACAATTCTTATCCAATATCAATATACTCCAAAAAAGGAAATGTTATCATTTTTATACAATATTATGTTATTTTCATGGAATTCATGCATGCATGCAACACTTATTTATTGAAATTACATCTTAGTGGTGGGAATTAAAGATAAATTTTTTTGTCATGATGAATCCTTTTGCAATCCATAGAGGATAAAAAATTATATTTGAATTATCTAGCCATCCTCTTCTTACTAATATTTACAAATGGTACCATCTAATCTTCCATGGATGCACCTGCAAATATTCTTCCTTTCTACTCAAATTGTTCGCATTTATGACCTACTTTGTTTGGTTCTATTTAATAGTTGATTCACTTATTTCAATTTATGAATATTAACTACATGTCTTATTTATACCTACTTAATATGAATTTACAACAATGATTGTCAGGCATAAAAATTGATTCAAAGTAAGTTCGATTCTTAATTATAAAAGATTTAATGATAAATATAATCCACAATATGCTTTATATAATCCACAATATCACAGTTTTAATCATGCAATTTGATAATAAAGTTCTACTTCAATAAAACAAGGTGAATAAAAACAATCACATGAAAACAATTTCCAAACTCATCTTGGTATCCAAATTCACCAAAACCCCGACTACTTCTCCATATTCACTTATTGTAAAAATCACTTTATTTTCCCTCCATGAAAGAGAGACTCTCCTTCTTATATCAAGGGATGAAATCTTCTCACAATATGCAGCTCATGCTCCCAAAAGGGACTACCTTCTCCTTTATAACAAATAATGTTATTTCCTTTTTTTTTTGTTTATAGCACATGTGCACCAATGATGATATGCCACTTTTATATCAAATGATTCTCGTCAGTTATATTGCATTTGGGGAAAAATGTGTTATGGGAGGTTTTAAATAGTTGTTCTATTATTGGACATTGTAGTGATGTCCATAAAATAATACCATGTTTTGATTTCTTTTAAAAGAAATGCATTGCAATTGTTTGAGTAATTGGATAAACTATTGTGTAAGAAAGAATAACACTTTCATTGTAACTAAGGGATTGTATGTAGGAGATGAAAGAGTAAGTCTCCTATTAAATTCCCTCTATATGATTCCTATTAAAACTAAAGTACATGATGTAATTGGATTTTCTCCATACAATTTTTTCCCTCTATATGATTCCTATTAAAACTAAAGTAAATGGTGTAATTGAATTTTCTCCATATAATTTTTGCCTCGAGCACAAGTAAATGGTCCTTTGAAATCCTCTTAATATGATTCATATATAAATTGTAATAGTAAGTGCCATGTATGTGTAACACTTCAAGTGTATCTAGCATTTTGGTATGTAGATAAAACGTTTTCAGAGAGAAAAAATCTATAATAGCATTATATTGAGACAATATAAGAGGTACATATGAGTCTGTAAAATGACTGATAGCATCATCAGTGCATTAAAGGTGATGGAGAACTCACAGCAAATGCCATTAGCAAATATGATAATAGAAAAAACATAAAAACAAAATGACCGTCTATCTATATAATGGAGCATATGCATCTACATATATAACAAGTCCATATAAGTTGAGCAGAGAACAAACAGGATAGAAAAGATCATATGCCTGGAATGCAAAAGTCCATAATGTGAAAAGTAAAGGCATCCACAGAAATCATCAAAGACCCATCACCGTTTTCATATGACATTCCCTCCTTTGACAGACGATCCGCCTCTGAATTATGGGAATGAGGAATGTGAGAAATGGAAGGTTGTTTTAAAATATTCCAGAAGTGTATTGACCGTGCCAGCCATCCAGATAGGTGAGGATAATCAATATGGCAAGAACCTCTGATATGGTCAACCATGATTTTTGAGTCCCCATATATGGAAATGTCCTGTATCTCCAAAAATGAACAAAAGGCAAGCAACCCAGCTAAAGCCCTTGCTTCAGCCAAGTTGTTGGTCCCTCTTTTACCACTCCAAGATAAATGGTATTGCATCTTGTCGTCCAAAATAATGTGTACACCACATCCACATCTTTTCGATTGTTCTGCCCCATCAAAAAATGCCGCAGGATAAGAGAAAAATGGTTCATTTCCGACTTGTTTGCTGAGATTATCCGAACCATGGGCTTTGTTTGGCAAAACATCATGGGATGAACTGATTTGAAACATAGTAGATCATAGAGGGACTTTTGAATCCTGAAATTTTTTTGCATTCCTCCACTTCCAGAGATACCAGATGGCAATAATGAACAAGGATCTCCATGATTCTTTTTTACTACACCACCATAAATAAGCTTCCTGTACTGAAACAAAAGCATTGTGAGGAAAACCAAAATGAAGAGACAAATCATACCAGATGTGTTTTGTAGCATCACAAAGGAAGAACATATGATGATTGGATTCCTCCGCGGCCTCGCACATGGTGCATCTGCTTGGTCCATGCCAACACCTTCGTCTTAAATTGTCCCAAGTCAGGTTCCGGTTGTTCAATACCAGCCAGGAAAACAAAATCACTTTGAGTGGACAACTCAGCTTCCAGAATTTAATTGGAAAGATGGGAACTAAGGAATTATATTTTTTTAAAGACATATCCAAGTAAATGTTGCCAACTATGACCGGCATCCTTTTATTTGGAACGGCCCAAACAAGTGAGTCGTGGTGATCCGATCGAAAGATTCCCAAGATGTATAGGGTGCTTATAAACGCGTTCCATTCAGAGTGAAGATGGGCAGGAATATGAAGATCCAAAGCAGATTTCCTTATCGGGATCGGGCCATTCCATGAAGATATTATTTTATCCCAAGTAAACAGGATGGATCTGTGAAGAAAAGATATTAGGCAATCATATATGTGAGATTGTTCGTGCATACCATATAAAGAGTCAATGCCGATGAAGACACAATCACCCAAGCATAGCTTCCATCTAAGGCATCTAAAGAAATATAGTTGAATCTTCTTAAAGCCTAGCCATATGGCAGAGCTGTGGTGGATACCAAAAGCCCCTCTTTGATACGAGAAAGCTAGATCCTTGTCCTGTAAATATATGCGCCTTATAGCCGAGCTCCAGAGGCCCTCTCCGAAAAGAGCTCTCATCAGGGATTTGCACAACAGGGCCCTTCCAAAAGTACGAATGTCAAGCAGATCCGATCCATCATATTCCTTTGGTAATGAGATCTTGTCCAGTTTTGTAAGGTGGATTTTGAATGATTTAGAACTGCCACACCATATAAAATTAGCCAATATATGATTAATCTTATTAATAATGCCAACCGGAAGAGAAAAAACATGTGCCCAATATACCGCCAGCTGGGTCAAGACAGATTGTGATAGAATGAATCTCCCGGCCAGGGTGAGAGCTCGGTGTTCCCAAGCCGAGATCTTCTGGTAGAACCTGTCTAGGATCCATAGCCAATCCACGCTTGAATAACCTTTTTCCTTCAACTGGAATCCCAAGTATTTTAGACCATCATCAATCGATTTTGAAGCAATACCAAGCAGATCAGTGATCCAATTTGCCATCTCCATGTTGGTACCATTATGGTGTAGAGATGATTTTCCTTTGTTTATAAATAAACTAGTGGCCTTTTGGAACCTGTTGAGGATATCGTTCAGACATAACCAAGACATTCTGCACATCATGGCAAAGACGAGTACATCGTCAACAAATAGATTGTGAGAAATTTAGATCCCCCTGCAGATTCTAATCGGTTTGCAATGATTTTTTGCCACAGCCTTATTGATTTGAAGACTGAGGGTGTTCATAGAAAGGATAAATAAGAGGGGGGATAAGGGGCAACCCTGGCGGAGGCCTCTTTCTGCAGGGAAAAAAGATGATGATATACCATTGATAAGCACTAGATAATGGACGTTTTCAACACAAGACATAATCCAATCAATGGTCTGAGGAATTAAACCAATTTTAGCTAATAAACAGCAAACGAAACCCCAGTCCAAGCAGTCATAGGCTTTCTGTAAATCTACATTAAGAATAGTCACATCCATAGATTTTATTTTCATCGAAAACATGACTTCCTGTGTAATGGTGACATTTTCAAGAATGTTGCGTCCTCGAAGGAAAGCATGTTGATCTAGAGAGATAAAAGAGGTGAGAGTCGACTTCAACCTTTCTTTAATAATCTTAGAAATAATTTTGAAAGATATATTGCATAAGGAAATAGGCCAAAAATCATGAAAAGATTCGGCATCAAATTTTTTAGGAATAAGCACAATCAGAGTAGATGAAGTATTGTGATGAATACGACTAGATGTCTAGGAGTCCTCCACCATCCTTAATAAGTCATGCTTAAGGAGCTCAAAAAAATGTATATAAAATTCAATGGTCCAACCGTCCGGGCCGGGACTTTTATCCTTACATAAGTCTTTTAAAGTAGAAAGAAGTTTGTCCTCAGTAATGGGTTGTAGAAGATCTGCGTTACCATCATCATCGAACATAAGAGGGGCCAAATCAATACCCCAGAGGATATCCTGAAAATCTCCACCTACTTTCCTTTTATATTGACATCTAAAATACTTCACTTCTTCAAAAGAGATATCCTATTGAGATACAAAATATCCGCCAATACCATCCGATATTTTCCATATTGAATTCTTAGTCCTCCTGGCATTTGCAGCAGGATGAAATTTTTTTGTATTGCGATCTCCTGCCTTAAGCCATAATGCCCGGCTTTTTAAGCACCATGCGGCCTCCTCCTGATCAAGATATATTTGTTTCCTGCGTTCAATTTCCATAATACGGTTTCTAATGATATTAGGGAGGACATCTGAACAGGTAGAGCCAATGAGCTGGTCCAATTCAGCTTGAAGATCTTGAAGTATCTGCCTATCCTTTTTTTTATTTAAATGCCAATTCTTTAATGCAATGAAAAATGTGATTTGTGAAATATGCATGAAATTTGAAATTATTTTCTATTTTCACTTAAAAATTATAATTTATTTTAACTCGTAAATATAGAAAAATCAAAATAATGCTAACCTTCCAAATTAAAATGTAACTCTCCCTCTCAAATTTGATGACATCCTGCACCCATAAGAAATAGTATTAGTAAGTTTCCAAGTGATGATAATCCATACTTGTCTACCATTAGTGGAGTTTTATGATCATCGCGCTTGATACTGTCGCCTCTCTCCTTCCATTTCGAGTATTGAAATTTGTACGATACTGATAATATTAATCATCCTTCACACCAAATCATTACAAGCAAATGGAAATGGTTTTGAATTCTCAATAACAGATTCGTACAAAAGCATAGCAAAATGCAACAGCTCTCATGTTCTACAATACAAAATTCATTTTAGTGGAGCAATAGTTTTGCTGTAATTTTATATTGCTTTTTCTCCCTATCAAAATGTGGAGGAATAGTTTTGTTGTAGTTTTATATTGCTTTTTCTCCCTATCAAAATGATATTTTAATGTTGTTTTGAATTGGTTTAATTTTATAATGTGCAAAATTTATATTGGTTTAATTTCATAATTTTCGAAAGGTCATTTAATTGGATAATATTGAATCTAAAATATTTGTCTTGCTTAAGTAAGCGCCTTACACTATCATTAAATCATATATGAATTTGGTGAGAGATTACATTTTTTAAAAATATTTTCAAATTAGTTAGAAATTAAGGTAGTAGTTTTTTCTTTTTCCTTGAAAATCATGGAAATTCTCGCAATATTTTGAAAAATTCCGATAGCGATTTTTGTAAATACAGGTTGATGCAGGAGCATCCAATTAGGGAGGCGACAACTGGACATACTATTTTAAGATTTCTTTTAAAATTTACTTTTCCATTTATTTTTATTGTTATTTCGTTTTAAGAAAACTATCATAGCCAATTTAGTTACTTTTTATTTTTAAAAGTAAATAGATTACGGAATAGTCTTAAATAGATTAATATTTGCACAACAGAAAAGGGAATGTAACTGCAAACTGCAACTACATGTAGTTCCTCAACTAAATGAGGCTACCAACAACTTAAATACCCAAACAAAAAATGAACCATGGGTTGTTGCCAAAAAAGGAGAATAGATACTAGATAATGTAAACCTCTGACAAAACATTTTTTTAAAACAGTAAAAAGGAAGTATTTCTGGTAACCAACATTTGTTAATATGAATGACTGGAACTTTGTACGAAATTAATTATTGAAAGATTTTATCGAGACTGTGCATCATATAACGAAACTAAAGACTGCTGGCGAACTCATTCAAGTATTTTTCAAAGACAAAACATTGAAATTCTTACAAATACAAGATTCATCATTTTCTATAAATATATACACATATATTACATAAATATTTGTTACAACGAGAGATAGTATCTTGTAACCCAACATAGGTTCAGAGCATAAGGCATAGTGACTTCCAAAAAAATATACAATCTCCAAAGCAATCCTCAGACATTCCATTGCAGACCAAGAAGGGTTTTTGTGACCCGGGAAGAATTTTCAATAGATGGACAAGACTGAGGACTCAAAACTTTCGATGGAGAAACAGGATTGAAAACCAACAAAACAAAACTACCTCTCTGTAAAACCAACCTACAGGAACTATGTAAAATAAGCGGGACAGACACTACTCGATTCAAGTGGCAACATACACGGAGGAGTGAAGGAATAGAAACCGTCGAGGACCAAACCCTCGCCACCACCGCTGAGGAGTGAACCACCTGCACAATAAACAGACAACGATTAGAAAGGCATCATAATGAGTACATGGAGAGTAAACCGAAAGAAGGAACATAGAAGAATACCCCGAAGGTTACCTGAAGTGGAGGGTAGGTTCCACAGTCGAACCCAAAATCAACAACATTCGAGCCAGAGTCACAAAGCCACGAAACCACAGTTGCTCACAAGGAGCGAAACTATTAGGAGGAGAAGTGCAAATAGGGAGCATGAAACCGGAGCAAAGAGGTTACCTTGCGTGAGAACCAAACCATTGCCAGGGAAGTTGGGTTGAGGACCTAACAAGAACACCAACTGTAGTCACAAACAAATGGAGCAAAAATGAACCAGTAAATAAAACAAACCATTAAAAGTGACAGAAAAACCCTACATACCCAGGACAGTCACAAAGCTCAACATTTTTTCATGAAACCATGCAAGAAGAAACCACCAAATTCGTCGGAATAACATCCTTGCATTGCCCAGAGACATAGAACCAGAGCCAAGACCGGTACCAGCAAAAGACAGAAGGTAGAAGGACATTACCACCGGCGGAAGGAACCAGGTAAGCAGGAGAGCAAAACTAGTGGTAACAATGACTAAGAAACCCACAAAGACAACACAATAGAACCTTAGCACAATGAACGATATCACCTCTAGAAGGAGGTGGAGTTATTGCACCATTAAAACCTCACCAAAAACCCTAGCTGCATATGAGCGTAGGAAATGGTCACATGGGCCAGTGGCCACATAGGTGCCACCTCAAGTTTTGGGGGTGTGTAATCAAATTTTGGTATTAGAGTAGTTATTTCCTTAGGGAAGAAAAATTATGGAGGTAAGAAGAAGGGGTCAAGGTAGAGCTATTCAGAGGGTAGCCGATGAAGGACTGCGTGAGGAAACTAGGACCTTAAGTGCAAGATTTGCAGTAGTGCAAGAAGGGAGGCGCAAAGATCCAAACGGTGGTGAAAATAGTGAAGAAGAAGCTGCAATTACGATAGATGGGTCCGATGAGGAAGGGCTAAAAATAAGGTTGTTGAAATCTGTTCTGTTAGCAAGCAGCAAACCGAAGCCTGAATTGTCAACCTATGATGGCAGTTTATCCACTGAAGTATTGTTGGATTAGATTAGCGAGTTGGATAAGTACTTTGAATGTGAAGAAATCAATGAGGATGGCAGGTTCATATTTGAAGCTATAAAACTGAAGAGGCGTGAAGCCTTGTGGTGGGATAGTGTGCAGGTAGAGAGAAGGGGATTAAATAAGCCATGAATCAAAACATGGGCCATAGTGATCACCAAGATGAAATGTAAGTTTTTACCTAAAGACTATCAGATTGTTCTATATAGACAGGTACAAAACCTGAAACAAAGAGCAATGGCTATGAAGGAATATACAGAAGAATTTTATAGAGTGAATCTATGAGTGGGTTATGTCAAAGATACCCTAGAAAAGACAGCAAGGTTCGTGAATGGATTACAGGTGGAGATACTGGATGAGATCAGTATTCTCTCTCCCAAATCTATAGAAGAAGCATATCAAAGTGCTTTAAAAGCAGAGGATAAGATCACCATGAGACAAAATGCTAGGAGAGGATGTGGATCCAGCCGAGGAAAGGGACAGTCCTCTGGTAGAGGCAGAATTGCCAGTAGCAATGAGGAAGGTAGTAGTTCAAAAACTGCATGAACCATTAAGATGGTCACAATTAGATGAAATTGGCGGCCAGCTAACTGGCCACCCTCGTCCATTTTGAACAAGCCTCGTCCAATTCAAACAACATTCAGTGGATGCAATTGGCACATGTGTTCAGTCAACTCGCGAAGAAAACCTCAAAACAGGTAGTGGTGGTGGCGGATAACGAGAATGATGGAAGTGATTATGGGTAGGCGGCATGAAGTATCATAATGGCATTGTAATAAGGACCAATGGTCTGGATGGGGATAACGTACCCTTCCTGCCACCTCACCTCGTCACCATAGAAAACGTCATAAGCTTAAGTATGATGCAATCAAAGCCTCCACCACCTTTGTCTTCGTTTGTATTAATGAGTTCTCGGCTGTAACAACTCACCTACCACCTTTAGAACCTCGAAACAATCACTCTCTACTAGTTTTGAAACCCTTCTGCTTATCAGGCTCTATAGGAGCATTATCGCACTCTATAGGAGTGGAAACACAGTCTAAAGGAACCTTTCTATAGGAAGGCTAGTGAACTGCTCTGCAGAGGGAAAATTCGAGATTTTGTGCCAAATTCAAGCTCGAAAGAAGGTAGGCTTGGACAACCCACTCTACATGTTAATTATCTACAAAAGGTGGTGGATTTGAAACAAAGTACTGAGGTGAAAAGAAAG
>APFE031638885.1:2129-21118 GCA_000404065.3 Pinus taeda | reverse complement strand
ACACCCAGAAGTGGCAGCCCTCTTTACTAGGGAAAATTGGATGCCTTTCTTTGAGAAATTTCATGGGTATGATGAGGAAGTTACAGAGGACTTTTTAATATCTTTACGACCCCATTCAAAAACCCATGCTACAATCAATTTCAGGGGTCTAACCATAAAACTTACACCATAATTCATCAGCAGAATTACAGGTCTTCCACTTGGGCTCCCTTAGAGAAAAGAAGAAAAACCACTAGGACAGATTGGTAAAATGACCTTTTTCCAGCCCGATGAACATCCTATGGAGGATAAGAATGGGATCAGAAGGACAAGTATACCTTATCCATCAGGTGAGGTCGACTACCAGATCATGAAATATATCTCCTGTAAAGGAAGATACAATATATTCTATGGTTGTCATTTCAGATTGTTGCATGAACTAAGATATGGAATGGACCTACTTGCATCTAGAAAACTCAATCTTCCATATTTCCTCCTCCAATCCTTGATAGAGTGTGGCACCAAATTGAATGAAGGGGTTCCAAACCAACTGGCTCACCATCGGCTCATTAAATTGCTAGTAGAGGATTCCCTCCACACATACACAATCCCTATAGCCTAGGAAAGTTTCAGGAACACGACTAAAGAAGATGACATAAAAACTCTCACTGACAACATTAGCTCATCTGGCAGTGAAGAGGAGGAGCAGAAAGATGAACTTGAGAAGAAAATCCATGAAGAAGCACAAAATATTCAATTAGAAGAAGAAAAATAGAGAGGAGAGGAGAAACGTGACACAACCACAGTTGGACCTAAATCAGAGAAGAAAACAACATCAAAAGCAGAAAAAGGGAAGGCCACAACAGAAAAAAGAAAATGGACAAGAACTGGAAAGAAGAAGCCCAAGACAACTCAGAAAAAGGCTTCCACAGGAAAGGTAGAGACTCAACAAGTAGAGGGGAAAGCAACATCAGAGACAACAAAAACAACATTAGAGACATCAGACATAGGCAAAATTGCAGAGGAAGAAGAAGAAAAACAACAACAAGAAGTCTCTCCTGAGACACTAGTAAGAGAAACAACAACTATTCGTGTTGCACTTAGTACTCTAGCTAAGAAAAAAGGGAAAAGAGAAAGACAACCATCTATGTATTTCAAAGCTCAAAAGAGCACCAAAATCAAGATGGGCAAGCCTCAGCCACCTTCGAAAGAACCCATAATCATCGAGGATGCACCTACTATATAAAAGGAGGAATCTCCCTCTAAAATCTCCATCACTTACGAGAGAGGAAGCCCTAAGAACTCTACCTGGAAGGAAAGGATCAAATTAATGGACTCTAGAGCAATCCTACAGGAGGAGCAGACCTCTCTACAAGAGACATTAGCAAAGCTAAAAGAAACTAAAAAAATGGAAAATAAGGCATAAGAACAGTCCCAAGAGGAAGATAAGGAAAAAGAGATACCAGAGCTTGGACCTCAGCCTTACTTAGGCTCCTACTACAACTTTCTGGAAGGTGGGAAGATCATCCCACAAAATTTTGCAGTGCCTCTTTTCTTCGAGCTGGAAAAGGAAAGAGTAAGGACCCACACATGGATGCAGATTGCAAAATCCAAAGGGGTCGAAGAGATAAGGCACATGGAAAACAAGTTGAGAGAGATGAGCAGAGAATTGAGCATGGTAGGACTTACATAGAGCATCCGAAGAGCTCAATTGCAGGAAGAAAATGAATTACTAAAAAAGGAGCTACAAGAAAGGGAACCTCAAGAAGGAAATGAGTTGTCAATCTTGAAAGGACAGCAACAGAAAGAGGGACCCCAAGCATATGGTGAGGTAGTAGAGAGACATCAACGAGAAGAAGAACCCCAGACTGACAGTGAGACATTGATGAAACAACAACAAGAAAAATAATCCCAGGCAAAAACTGAAGTGTTGATTTTGAAAAGGTAGCTATAGGAAAAGGAAGCGCAGTTAGCCTGCATGGCTAGCTAGGCAATGGAAGAATTACAATGCAGGAAGCCAATCAAATCATATGCACTATACCTCAAAGATCAGTGGCTCCAATTTCAGATTAAAACACAGGCCTAGAGGGGCACAATACCATTTCAAGATTATGGCCAATTTATGCATTTATGTGATCATAGTTCAGCTCAGGATAAAGCAAAGTTATCATAACACAACATGGCACTCATTGACATGAATTTATGGGATCCAAATGCTGCATTGGGAGACTTGCAGATCATGGCTATGGCATCTTGGTTGAGCCAGAAGAAAAGAGAGCAGTGGAAATTCAGAAAATGATGGCAAAAGAGCTGAATGAACCCCTAATGATTAGAGTAGGTATAATAGAACCCTTGGCTCTCATCTATGCCCACCAACACCTTGCAGCTAATCCTCAAGTCCTCCCTGACTATGTTGACAAGCAAGCACAGGCTATTGCTCATTTCGAGGATATGGGGAGATTGTTTGGCAATGACTGTATTCATGCCTGCATTAGAAGGTGGAATACATTGCTACACAGCCAAAGGATCAGGGAGTATCACTCCCCAAATAGGATGAGGGAAGCCATGGGGAGAGTGCTCCTGTATAAGCACTCAATGCAAAATTTGAAAGTCAACTGGACTGGTCTTAAATTCAGTCCTCCACTGCTGCTAGGACTGTTGGAAGGAGTTAACGAGGAGGAAGAACAGAAACAATGGGAAGAAGTGGATAGGAAATTAGGTTTCCATGATAGAGAGGAAGACATCACATCAGAGGCTTGGGACATCAGGGAATCTGTCAGAGCCATTAAAGATGAAGAGTTAGATTAGTTGCTCAGGGGATGAGCAACCCATTTAGTAGGGGGGTTGATGATGAGCCCCAGAAATGGGTAATTATATGCGCTCATTCTGCCTCTTAGTTCAACTTAATCCACCATTCTCATTAGTTTCCTGCATGTTTTTGAATATATTTATGCTAATAGAGTGAATTGGGTTAGTCACATTGCCATGTAGTCTAATGTGTGTTTTATGCAAATTGTTTGGACAATTTTGGACAAAGACATGGAATTTATGAGAAAATTGAAACCAAACTCGAGGAAAACAGGGAAGAGGACTTGTAGGGGGGTGTCTCCTTCATTAATGACCCCTTTCCTCGAATCCTTCATTAGCAACTCAGAGAAAAAAGGCCAAAATTGATGATTCCAAGCGGCAACCGAGCAAGTCAAGTAGGGCTCCTGTTTATCTTTAGTTCTAGGAAGTCAAGTTCCTTGATTTTAGGAGGAATATTGGAAGCCCCCATTTGTATAAATAATAAGTCTTAGAGCCTCATTAGTTTATCCAGTTATTAGTAGATTTTCACACTTTTGTGTAGCATTGTGTTCAACTCATTTTCGAGTTCGTTTTTAGAACAATTTATGTAATGTAACTACTATTTTTGATAATGAAGATGAAACAGCTTTTGAGCCAACACTGACCTCTTTCAGAGGGCTGAAGCTCTTGTGTTAGGGCACAACCCAAGCTACCCAACACGTCCTACTATGTACTTATATGCTTTTTTCAATTCATGAGTTAATTTCTGTTGCATAGATTCATTTTACTTTGTTAGATTAGGTTGATTTTGATGTTTAGTATAGTTGTTTTTGTTTAAATTTGCTTAAGTAAGTTGTTGTAGTGACAGAAAAAGATCCAAAAAGGCCAACAACAGGTCTTGATCTCCATTCTCCCTTCCTGGGACTATGATTTGAGGTCAAGGTACTACTATTGCCACCAAAAACACAATTTTTGCTCTTTCATGCAACTGCTAGTGTGATAACTTGATTTGGGAAAGTTGATATTGGTTCAGACTCATTTTCTTAGATCATTTCCTATTCTTTTCCCATAGTTCTCTCACATTCTTTTCTGTTCATAAGGTATTGTTCAGCGTTTAATGTTTTTAAGTTAGAAATTAGGTCAAGCTAGAGAAACTTCAGTTTTTAGTTCTTTCCTTGGTTAGTTTTGATAAGTAAATGTGCAGATCACTTGTAGGACATTTCATCTCACCATATATCAATAGAACATCCAGCACCAACCCACTTCTCACAGATTTCCCAGCTCATTCATGACATTTTTCCAATCTACCCTAATTTCTGTGATTTTTCCATAAAGCTTCTTTCTTGCCATTTGAACAAATCCAACCATCACATTTGTTCTTGATCCCCCTTGACAAGTTCTAGACACCTCAACCCCTTCATGTAGCCTTTAGTTCCCTTTTCCCATCATTTTTCCACCTTCAAAACTTAAAAAATAGCACTCAGCCTCCTCTTGTAGATCCTTCTCTAGATCCCCTGTAGCCTCCTCTAGAGTTTCCTGTGAGTGATCTTTCGAAGTCTGATCGCTATGGAAGTCTCCAAAAGGGTACTAGGGGATTCTTAGGACCTCCCCACACCTTCATCCACCTTTGCAACAACCAACTCCATCTTCCTTTGCCACTAAACCTCTCCACAGTCACAACCAGATAAATCACAAGCATAATAATTTCACATAAAAAACTCAAAAGTACAAAAAGATGGTTTCTCCTCATTTCTTTTCAGAAGTAGCTTGAATAAATGCAATTTACCTTTTGAGTATTCAATGGCCCTCATCTCATCAGTTTCCATCTCTTTTCTTACAAAAATATGGTTAGTGGGTAAACTAGGGTTTGTAAGGGTTTGATAGGGTTTGCATTTCATTTCAGTTTTCATTATCTTTCTACAAGTAGAATAGCCCCTGTAGAGTTTGTTTCCTTTAATCATAGTTAAAAGCTTCTTCTGAGAACTCATAGAAGTTGGATTAATCTCCTAGCGAACTTGCGCCAACTGACCAAGTGACAGCCTGTAGTAAGAGCTAGTACTTGTGCATACTGCACCGTCGCTTCCAAGTTTGTTACAAATTACCAGGTTGATAAAAGTAAATAAGGAAGCCCTAGGAGTTGCAGAATTATTGCTTCGATATTGGAGCCCACCACATTGGAGCAGTACTGAGTCAAGAGGATAAACTGGTAGCCTATTTCAATGAGAAATTAAATGAGAGTAGATAAATGTATATGTCCTATGACAAGGAATTCTATGTAGTAGTGCAAGTGCTAAAACACTGGAGACACTACTTCCTAAGTAATGAATTTGTTCTATTTTCAGACAATTCTGCATTGCAATATGTCATGCAATAGCATAAGTTGAATCATAAACATGCAAAGTGGGTGGAATTTTTCCAGAGTTTCACGTTTGTGTTAAAACACATCAGTGGACAAGCCAATAAAGTGGCAGATGCGTTAAGCAGAAGAAGTTTGATTTTACAAGAAAGTTGAGTGCAGGTCTTGGGCTTTGAACATCTCAAATATTTGTATGAGACAGATGTAGATTTTTGGGAAGCATATGAAGCTTGCCAAAATCCGTTGTTGAGAGACAACAGTTTGTGGTTAGATTATAACATACAGAAAGGATTGTTGTTTAAGGGAGGACACTTGTGTATTCCAGAATGTTCAATGAGGGAGAACTTAATGCAAGAGAAACATAGTGGTGGTCTAGTTGGACATTTTAGCATAGAAAATACTTTGGACCATGTAAGTCATTTCTATTATTGTTCAAAGATGTAGTGAGATGTACAATGGTATATGGCTAGATGTAAGATGTGTCAGTTGGCAAAGGGACATAGTCAAAATACGGGACTATATATGCCCCCACCTATTTCGGACAAGCCATGGGACTTTGTCTTAGGTTTGCCAAGGACTTAGAAAGGATACGATTCGATCATGGTAGTAATGGACCACTTCACTAAGATGACACATTTTATTCCTTGTAAAAAGACCAGCGATGCCACGTATGTAGCCCATTTATTCTTTACAGAAATTGTCAGATTGCATGGCTTACCAAAGTCAATTATTTTGGATAGAGACATGAAGTTTATAGTCCATTTCTAGGGAAATTTGTGGAAAAAATTAGATACTAAACTGAACTTTAGCTCATCTTATCATCCATAGGTCAATGGACAAATGGAGGTAGTAAATCGAAGTATGGGAAATCTGCTATGTAGTCTAGTTGGAGAAAATTCACAACAGTGGGATCGTGTACTCGCACAAGCAGAGTTCGCTTATAACGATTCACCCAATAGGAGTACAGATAGAAGCCCTTTCAAAATCCTATACCGCATGTACCCCCGTGGAGTGCACGAGTTACAGGATTTGGTACGGTTGGAACGAAGGAGTGCTGATGGAGAAGATTTCGCCAAAATGATTAACGATCTTCACGAACAGGTGAAAGAAAAATTGCAGAAGAGTAGCCAAAGATATAAGCAGAAGGTAGATTTAAAATGATGGGAACTAAAATTTAATGTAGGAGACCTGGTACTGCCACACCTATGAAAGGAGAAGTTTTCTAAAGGAGAATACAAGAAGCTTAAATTGAAAAAGATAGGACCTTGTTGGATACTATGGAAATTCTCTACCAACGCATATGAACTGAAATTACCCCCGGGTATTAGGATGTCGCCCATTTTCAATGTAGCATACCTATACCCTTATATTTCTGCTAACACAGAGGGTAGCTCGACAGGACACACACAGGACAACCAGGGAGATGAAAAGACATAGATATGGATCAGAGAGATGCCACCAGCCAAGTCTTTGGAGATTGACCAAATACTGGACACTCAGGTAGCTAGGCGCACATGCCGAAAGGAGCGCTTTCAGTACTTGGTTAAGTGGAAGGACCATCCAATTGAGGATAGTTCTTGGTTGGATGCAGGACAAATTCAACGCATCAGGTACTCGATTGAAGAGCTCATGGATAGGAGCCATGAGTTTCATTCACCCCAAAAGCCTGATGCAGGAGCATCCAATTAGGGAGGTGACATCTGGACATGCTGTTTTAAGATTTCTTTTAAAATTTACTTTTCCGTTTAGTTTTACTGTTATTTCTTTTCAAGAAGGTTGTCACAGCCAATGTCGTTACTTTTTATTTTTAAAAGTAAATAGATTAGGGAATAGTCTTAAATAGATTAATATTTTCATAACAGAAAAGGGAATGTAACTGCAAACTGCAATTGCAGGTAGTTCCTCAACTGAATGGGGCTACCAACAACTTAAATACCCAATCAAAAGACGAACCACAGGTTGATGCCAAAAAAGGAGAATAGATACTAGATAATGTAAACCTCTGACAAAAAAATTGTTTCAAATAGTAAAAAGGAAGCATTTCAGGTAACCAACATTTGTTAATATGAATGACTGGCACTGTGTATGAAATTAATTATTGAAATATTGTTGCGAGACTGTGCATCATATAAGGCAACTAAAGACTATTGGCAAAATCATTTAGGTATTTTACAAAAACAAAACATTGAAATTCTTACAAAAAGAAGATTCATCAATTTCTATAAATATCTACACATATATTGCATAAATATTTGTTACAGCCAGAGACAGTATCCTGTAACCCAACACAGGTTCAGAGCATAAGGCATAGTGCCTTCCAAAAAATACAATCACCAAAATAGTCCTCAGACATTCCATGGCAGACCAAGAAGGGTTTTAGTGACCCAGGAAGAACTTTCAATAGATAGACATGACTGAAGACCCAAAACTTTTGATGGAGAAATAGGATTGAGAACCAATAGAATGAGACTATGTCTCTGTAAAACCAACCTACAGGAACTATGTAGAATAATTAGGAAAGACACTACCCGATTCAAGTGGCAACAGACATGGAGGAGTGAAGGAACAAAAGCCATCGAGGACCAAACCCTCATCACCACCGCCGAGGAGCAAACCACCCGCACAACAAACAAGCAAAGGTTAGGGAGGCAACATAACTAGTACACAGAGAGCAAACTGAAAGAAGGAACATAGAAGAATACCCCAGAGGTTACCTGAAGCGAGGGTAGGTTCCACAATCGAATCCAGAACCAATAGCATTCGAGCCACGACCGCAGAGCTATGAAACCCTAGCTACTCACAAGAAGAGAAACTGTTAGTGGGAGAAGAGCAAACAGGGAGCCTGAAACCAGAACAAAGAGGTTACCTTGTGTGAGAAGTGAACCATCACTAGGGAAGTCAGAATGAGGACCTGACAAGAACACCAAATGTAGTCACAAACAAATGCAACAAAAACTAACCAGTAAATACAACAAACCATTTAAAGTCATATAAAAACCTCGCATACCCAGGATAGTCACAAAGCTCAGCATCATTTCATGAAACCACGCAAGAATTAGGCACTGAATTCATCGAAATAACATCCTTACATTGCCCAAAGACATAGAACCAGAGCTGAGACCAGAACTAGCAAACAACGGAAGACAGAAGGAAATTACCACCAATGGAAGGAACTAGGTAAGGAATAGAGCAAAACTAGCGGTAATAATGACCAAGCAACCCATGAAGACCTCATAATAGAACCCTAGCATAGTTACCAAGATCACCTCGAGAAGGAGACAAAGTTATTGCACCATTAAAACCTCACCAAAAACCTGAGCTGCATAGGAGCGCGAGAAACGATCACTTGAGCTAGTGGCCATGTAGATGCCACCTCAAGCTTTGGTGGTGTGTCATCATAGGTTATAGTTATGAAACTTCAAGTTTTTGGGTGCCAAAAATGTTTTTTATGGTGCTAAATGCATTTCCACCATAAAAAACGTGATTTAAAAAGTGCTTCTTTGTAACACATCTATTTAAACATTATATATATAAAAAAAATGTAATGCCCCAAACAATACAGAATCATCACAAAAGAAATTGTTATCATTAACATATTATGAATTATTTGCAAGCATAATTAAATAGGTTCTATTATCATAATCATATGAGAATTAAACGATTGGACTTTAAGTTCTTTGATTAATTATACGAAATTTGATGGGATATGATTGTACATGGTATTGAATTTCAACATTAATATTTTTTTAGAGTTTAAACACATTTGAGTGCGTGGCTAGCCCAGGAACCTAATGGTATAGGCCCTAGCCTTGATTCCCACCATGTCACACATGCGTATTTACTCTCTATTGTCCGGGACTTGGTGGTTGCCTGCAAGTTGTCGAGTTGTCCATCTCCAGATGTTAATACTTGGGATTCAATTCCTCTATAAATGGTTCTACCTGGCTCACTATATCGAATGGTCCAAAAGAAGTCTAGCAATATTTTCTCGGCACTGTGGTTCATTTGGTCATTGTTTTTCTTTGAGGGTTTATGGCTCTGCTCTGTTCTTGGTTATTCGCTCTCTCCTATATATATGGTTCACCGAGTTGTTCGTCCCTCATTCCAGCTCTTTGAAAAAATTCTAAGGATTTTGAAGCCAATTCATCACCCTGGAACACCATCGACAAAGACATGCTTGCAAGTATCCTTTTCACAAATAAAGGTTTAAGGTTTTATCCACCATTTTTCTTTGTTTAGCATAGCTATTATCATTCTTGCATATCTTCAATTTTTTAACCTAATCTAATGCAACCCCTCCATTTTGGTGTAAGGTAAGGATTTCCAGGATGGAAGCTTGCTAGGATCTGTGGCAAAATTCCTCTCTCAGCTTCAAAGTTTGTGACCACACCCGGGTACTCTATCTTTCTTTAGATCTTTCTTAGGTCAAGGTTTTATGACCAGGTGGTCAAGTCTATAAAACTAGGTTTAGATGTTTAAATGGGATCTTCAAGCTACTGGAGCTGAGGTTCCACAAATTAGATTTTGTTTTCTTAGAATATTGTTTAAGGCTTAAGATAAACCCTAAGATATCAACCGAATGTGGAATATTTTGGCATTTTGCCCATGTCGCCTCCCATATTAGTAATATATATCTATATATATATATATATATTCTGGACAATTACTTTGTATGAATATAACTTTTATCGATAGGGTATTATTTCTGAGGCGATGATTTATACATTCTAAATGCAAAGGCCAGTTCATTTTTCCATGTTTATTCAATGTTGAGTTTTGGAACACTCTAAGTTCTCTTTTCTAGTTTACACAGAATATTAGTGTTCACTAGCACTCCATACAGATCTTTATTACGACTCTGAGTTTATATTTCATTCTTTCTGGATTGTTTCAGTCATGATTTAATAAATTCTTGCTTCTTATTAGGAAGAAAGAAAAGGAAAACAAACTTCTTGACAAATCCTTTAGAAGTTCGAAATGCTAGTCTTTTGTTTTTTGCTATCTAGCTAGTACTGTAACTCTTTATTTATTTATGAGTTTAGATTTTCTCTATTTTGAAACCACGAAGCTTTACTTAATTAGATAGTAGGTTTGCTATGTATTGATTTGATTATAATATATGTAAATGATTTGGATGCCATATTTGGTAACCAATGTGAACATGTTGGTTTGTAGCATATTCATTCTCTTTTTGGTTTGTGGGATATTCTTTCGGTTGAGAGACTAATTTATCTGCTTCTGATGATTAAGTAAAAGACAGTCAGAGGTTCTAAGTGACATTGTGATAACATTGTCTACGGGAATCTCATCTTTTCCAAATTTTTCTTCAAGATATAGACATTTTGTCATTTTCCAATTTTGCTTTATGTTTAAGGAATTTTGTTATTTTCCAAATGTACTTCTATTTCTAGGTTCTGTAATATTATTATTGACATCCCTTGATAGTTATTTTTTGTAATTATAAAGAGGGCTTTCCTCCAGTTTTTCTATTATTTCTCTACTTTTACTCTTCGACGAAATATTTCAGAATTGAAAAAGATAATAAGATAATTATGCCATACTTGAAGAAATAAGAGACCCTGTGTATAATTTTTCAACAATCATTTACAAATATTATCTCTTAACACAATCTATCAATCAAGCAGACATTCATAGAATAGCTTATACCATAAATTCTTTACTTATTGGTTCATGCTGTTCAGGATTGAATCTAAAACAATATCTGCACTTTAATTTCCTCCCTGCCATGAGATTAGTTGATTCAGTAAATCCCCCCGTGCTACTCCTCACTTCAGGAGTTTTATCTTTCCTCAAAGACTTTAATGTTTACTAGCTATCCGGTCTTTACCAGACTTAGCCTTCACAGACTGTCTGACCCTTCAACACAATCTCATTTTCTTCTCCTGACCTCAGATACCCCTATCCTCTTGATCCTTTTAGTAAAAATACTCTAGGATTTAGTTTTGGAACATATAGCTGTCTCCATAACTAATTACTTGGTAAAAAAATATTTACTCATAACTACAAAATTTATCCTTTCACAACTAAATTCTAGAAGTAGTTTATAATTTAAAAATAGTAGCAATTTGTTTTGGTTGTAGTAAAATAAATAAATATTTACATCAATGGGGGATATTACATCTTCCCCCCTAAAATGGATCATTTTCTTAATGTTCTCTCCCTACAAATAGACCCATAAAATTCTCTCTTGTGACTTGCTCATCTTCCTAGGTGGCCTCTTCTAGCCCACAGGGTTGCCACTACACTTTAACCTAGGTGATAACTCATTTCCACAGCGTTACTTCTCTCAAATCTAGTATAACCAACGATTCAACAAAGAAATCATCTTCCAGTTTGACCTGAACATAACAAAAAGAGGTGTTCAGTCATTAAATAGTTATCTCGCACATTTGTAATAAAATATCTATATGTATACCTTACTTGTATATCTTGCCATTTGATTTTTTGGTTAGCGTCATACACATATTTCTTAAGTAGAGAAACATGAAAGACATTGTGTACAAAAATGTGACTAGGTAGGGCAAGTTGCTAAGCCACCAGTCCAATTTGAGGCAACATTTGAAATGGCCCACAATATCAGGGTGCTAGTTTAGCACACTTTGCACATTGTAAGGTAGTTTTCTTGGCTTGCACTTGAAAGTAGACATGATCTCCTACTTGGAATTCTCGAAAACTCCTCTTCCAATCGACAAAGTTCTTCTGGTGGTTCTAAGCAGCTTTTAAATTAATCATGCCATTTTCATCATTCCCTCCATATCTTCCAGCATATCTGGCCCTAGTAATAGCTTATCCTCCTACCTGCTCCAACTTAAATGTGTCCTACACTTTAATCCATATAAAACCTCAAAAGGACTCATCTGATGGGATGCATGGTACCCGTTGTTATATGCAAACTCCACCAGGTGTAAATAATTTTCCCATTTAGTGGGTTATTGCATTACGTACATTTACAGCATGTATTCAACCACCTGATTCACTCTCTCAGTTTTCCCATCCATTTACGAATGGTAAGATGTATTGAAGTGCAGTCGTGTGCCCAATCCTTCAAAGAGGGATTTCCATAAGGATGATGTAAAATTTACATCTCAGTCAGAAATAATCATCTTAGGGATGCCATCTAGCTTAAAAATGTCCTGCATAAAAATATTAGCAGTTTGGACTTCTCTATAAGTTGATTGAATAGGTATGAAATGAGCAGATTTGCTCAATTTGTCCACCACCACCATGATGGAGTCATTTTTCTTCCTTGATTTAGGCAGCCCGATAATGGAATCAATAGATATTGTTTCCCATTTCCATTATGGGATAGGAAAAGGGTGAAGTAACGTTGTTGGATGTTGGTGCTTAGCCTTCACTTGCTAGCATTCCAAACATTTGGCTAAATATTATGCCACTTCCTTCTTCATACCACGCTAGAAAAATTCCTTCCACAAGGCAGAAATCATTTTCTGATACTCAGGATGGCCTGCATAAGGGATCTTATGGTATTCATAAAAAATGAGATTTCTAAGATGTTGCTGGTTAGGAATTGTTGAAGCCCCGAAAATCATGTCGACAACAAAGGGGATACTCACCCAGTCTGGACCTTGGTTGACAGCTCCTTATCTGTTTGGTATAGTGAGTCCGACTGGCGATAATGGGACTAGTTTCCCAATCTAAGGGTGTGTGTGTGTAGAGTTGGATGTTGCTGATCTAAAGTTCATATCTGAGCTACTTTAGTCTAACTCTATGCTATTGTAATCTAATGAAAACAGCACATCTAATCTATGCTAACCCGGGATGTAATTCTTCTATTATGCGATCTAAAGATATTTCAAATAATAGCTGGTAATAAAGATTATTCAACAATTATAAGAATAGAAATCAATTAAGATAAACTACTTTGCATAAAAAAAGTTAGGAAAAACAGTTGTGAACAGCATATCGCATAATAAGTTATTCACACATTAAACATAAACAAATGGCTCCACCGTACAAAAGTGCCAAATGGTAACACAAACATTCATGTAATAACATATAAACAACTAAAAACTGTATATTGCTTTAAGAATATAAGAAGAAATGGTCAAGAGATAAAAGTACCATTTATGACTGGTCCTACTCATAAGCTTCAAGCAACAATGATTTATCTCTCCTTGTTCTAATATATACTAAGAGTACAGAAGTGCAACATCAGTAGCAGATATCAAATGCAAACATCAATAAATCTTGATCCGTTCATTCATCAAAACCTCCTCTGAGGGTGCAAAAGTGCATGTTCTGAGGACAAGTTTTTGACAAATTTCTAGAACCTTCCCTAAATGCACGAGAAGGGTTTAAATACTACTAACTAAATCTAATAATAGTTTATTTACAAAAAATCAGGATGCGGTTTCCAAATGACCGCCATTTTCCTAATCTAATTCTTAAGCAAAAAATAAGATTCCAAACTAAACTATTTCTGTATCTGGTCTTTAAAGCTGCATGTATTCAACATTTGTTTAAGGAGAGTCGGTCGGCTAACTTCTGCTTTGAGCTGGGCTGAGAAAACGGAATCGATGAGTGTTGGCACCACCTTTTCAGCCGCATTTATGATACATTTCACGGTCATCCACTGACTATGCGTTTTACCAAATATGTCCAGTAACATTCCCAATTTAATCTTTTTAGTTGTTGGATTTCTTTTTCCTTCTCTTGTGCTTTCTGCTTCCAACCCTCCTCTAATTATGGTTTGTTTGGTAAATATCCTGGAGTAGTTTCTGTGATTAAATTTGCTTTGTGCAAATTCTCATTTATACAGTCAATGAGAATACTTGCTGTCGTAGTTGTTGTTCCTGCCGCTTTTTCTGCTTCTTTGATTTGATCATCCCACTTACTAAAGAGCAACTCTTTATGATTCTCATTTATCTTGGGTGCGCCTGCCTTTTTTCCTTCATCTTCATCCTGCCAAGTCAGATAATCAATCACTTGTTTGTCAACCAGATCATAGTCGCTTCGTAATTCGACCACTTGATTAGTGATCTTATCACTCATTTCGCAATAGTAACTCCATTGTGATATCTTTTGTCCCAACACTTCTTGTTGCTGCAGTAGTTGTTCTTTCAAGGCAATAGATTCTGAAATAAACTCTGTAAGCTCAGGCTCATCTTTATGCATCTCTTGTAAATTTTGCAATTGTTTTCCTTTCTCGTCCATACTTCTTTGATAACCTATTTGCATTTGCTGGAAATCTTCGTGCAACTTTTCAAGCTGTTTGTGTGCCTCATTATTAGTATTTTCTTGTTGCAGTTGTTGTTGCAGTAACTGTATTTGATCTTCTTGTTCTTTTAACAATTGTTGTACTTCTGATGCTTTGTCAATAGTCGCAGAAGCATATGCTCCTGCGATCTGAGACAGTTTAGTGAGATTTTCAGTTGGATTACTGTTGGGGTCTTTCCATAAGACGTCCAATTGCTCAGCGTCTTGATGCAGTGTATTTTCTAATTTCCTTTTCTTTCTCTATCTTCTGACTACTGCTTTATGTTGAGGACTATAAAAGATGTCCAGAGGAGGAATTTCTTCTATATTAAGTACAAGCTGAGAAGATGGAGTGATAGGAGCATGTTCTTTTTCTGAGATATTGCTGACTATGGTTGGGATTATTCCTTCTACAATCTGAGTATTGCTCGTAGGTGTTTTTGGGATTTGTCCTTCACGATTGATCAGTTCATTGAAGATTTCCCATTCCTTATCTAGCTCGGTTATGACAGGTGGTGATTTGATGATGAGAGAGGGAGGATCTTTTTGCGGGCAGGTAATAACTTGCTGTTGTGGAATTTCCACTGACTGAGCCGTGTCCTTAGCTGCCTCTTCGCTCTTATTTTGGTCGTTCCCAGATATTTTAGAATGTTCAGATACTTCTTGCGCAGACTTAGATTTAGATCTGGAACTACTTGAATTTCCACTGAGGCTAATGCTTGGAGTTGGTTCTCTAGCAGGTAATCGTAGCTTTTCTAAAGGAATAGTGGTCAATATTTTTTCCCTGTATACCTTGAAATTTTGAAAGTCTTCTCGAGATAATTGCGATTGGGCTTCCCGCAAAAGTTCTTGAAGCGAGCCTTTATTTTGGAATAAGTCATCAAATAAATCCTTTTTTCCAAAGAACACTATCACCTTGACTGTAGTTGTGAAATTCTGAGCAATTTCATTTAGGTCAAATGGTCTTGCCGGGACTTTAAATAACTGCAGACATGTTATATTCTATATTTACGTAAACACATGACCTACATCGAACAACGAAAAGGCCCCACAAACCACAGGAAACTGTGGCCATATAGCCTTCTTCTTGTCCTTTAAATCCTTTGTTAGGCCGCCTTCTGAATAAGTTTGATATGCAATTTCTCGAGCCAGAAGTTTATCAGGGATATACAAAGGTAGAACATGGGGGGGGATAGTGCTTCCAAATACTCTAACATAGGTGAATAATTCCTCCCCGAACCATCTTGCGATGGGGATCATATCTATCTGTGCCTCAGGTGAGCACCTCGGGGGGTCTTTATCATATAACATTCTATACAAGGGTAGGATAAGCCCGTGACAAATTTGGTAGAAATGTGGAATGGTCTGGGAGTCCCATAATATCTTATGATAGACATGGATGGGTAATGGGTCTTGAGTTGTCCATTTCCAAACCATAACAGGAAATTTAGACACATAACAAATCGAATCCATAACATATGCGGATAGGTAAAAAGGAGGATAGATCCTTTGAGACATGGATCTTTTAGACCGGTAATTGAGAATAGCCTTAACTAGGTTATCAGAAAAGGCCTTGGCCCAATCTATAATTATGGCATTTGTGGCAACATCTATTAATGGTAACCATTCAGATGAAAACTTATTGATATATGGCTTTCAAAATAAACTACAGAGCATGGCCGCAGCAAAACAATATGGGGAGGTGAGGGAACCAGTGTTGTACATACCATTTTTGTCTTTCTTGAGTGGTTCATCTTTTCTGGACCAATCCTTGGTGGTCTCTGATAGGTTCGGGTTCTCTGCCACGAATTTTTTAATGAATTGTATTGTAAGTTGCCTGCGGCTTAGGAAGATCATACATGAGCTTTAAATCTTGTGCAAAGAATGATCCGATGAGCCCTTGTCCTTGAATCTTGAATTGTCTATCTTTCATTTCCACATTATCAAGTATCCACTTGATCATGTCTGTATATGGGAGAATTTTGGGCCTTGCTGCTATCCTATGTAGGAATGAGCATGCTAATTCTTCTAGGGATGCTTCGGAAGAACCCTGTGAGTCTGAGCCAGCGGTAACCTTCATTATTCTGGGGTTTTCTTCTTCAAGCAGTCTGTACATGCCTTCCCATGTTGATATCCCCGCATCTCTGTTACAAGCTGTGTCTGTATATAAAGGTGCCATTCCCTTCACCTCGGAGCTCTGAGCTTTATTTTTCTTTCCCATTTCTTCCTGCGTATTGCCTTGTATAGTCCTCCGTTCTCTGTTCCTGCAGCTCACAAGTGAAATGGAAATGACTGATCAAGAAAGGTGATGGGAGAGTTTTAAATGCAGCAGATACATCAAATATGTCACCTTACGTGAAGTAATTCTTTGAAAAGCACGCGTCCATATTTCATTAATAACTGACAACTAATCCCTTTATTAACATTTAAAGCACATGATCTTGAGTCAGATTATGGTAAGTGGCTTTTCTTGAATAGCGTGCCTGAAAGATTCGCGATGGAGTGATTTTGCGATTTGCTTCGCAACTTCGCAGATCGCGACATCGCATTATCGCATTATCGCATTATCGCAAATATAACGTCGCAGAGCTGGTTTGGCTTAATATCGCAACCATCGTTTTATCGCGATATTGCATCGTCGCAGACCATAGAAGTTTTACGTTTGCCAAATTTCATGAGCCCATTTCCTGCGATATGCGATCTCGCGATCGGTGTTATCGCAAATCGGTAAATCTTGAAGTTTTTCTTATTAGTTTTTTCTATTGCGATGCGATAGCCAAATGATGGTACTTTACTATCATTTTACGACGTGGCCTTTTTTTAAAGACTTTTTCTTATTATAAACTTAGGTTTTAAAGTATTCAAAAGATCTTTCTAAGCTTACGATGGTAACCTTATTTTGAAGAAAGGAAACTCTTGCTTTTCCAAAAATTTAACTAAGGGTCCCCATTCATTTAGTATTCTGGATAACACTTAAATGAAAAAGGTGGGGGGGGGTTGTTGCTGGCCACAACAATTGGCGATTCACTTGGGAGAACCAGTTATCTCTACTTTTTTGAACTTTTCAAACTTCCAAAACAGAAAGTTTTTAAGAAATTTTAATCTTTATTATGGAAAGATAAAGCACATTATGCTCTAAACTGTCAACGATATTTTTTTTCAACTTCTTTCTATTTTAGTTATTTTCTTCCTCATCTTGTCCTTGCATTTACATCAGCCATTACTTGGTCTTGTAAAGATAAAATAAAGTTTTCCCTGTGAACCAATTTTAAATATGCTCATTTGTCGTAGGTAGAGCCTCTGCTGCCAGCAGGCATCCATAGCCTCAACAGGGTTACCTCTTACCCAGCAATGATCCTTTATCCCGCTTAAGGTGATCTACAACTTTAAAAAAAAACCCACATTGACACTTATTGCTTTGATTTTCTTTTTATTCTTAAAGAACAATGTCTTGGTTTGGTAGCCAAACAATGACACAGTCATTCACTTGATTTACACTTTTGCTGAACAAGCTGGCTCGTGATGAGACCCCTTGTCTTTTGATTTCAACAATCTTGAGGCATTGCCCTGTTTTGGTGAGCAGTATTGGCAAAGTCAGCAAGTTATAATATCTGTGATCATGATAAGCCAGCTCGTGATGAGACCTCTTATTCTTTAAGATAAAGTGTATTCATGGATTGGTCCTCTGAATGCTGCGATTTTCTCTAGCAGGGAGGAAGTCATCTTTATCCTTAAGAAAGTTCTGGACGACAATATTAGAGTTTTTTGGAAACGGCTGTTCTACAGAGAATCTTCATTTTGTTATTGATACCTTTCATTGTGCTGATATAAAACAATTTCTTCACTAAAGATTGCTTTCATCAAATTTTTTGAAGTTGAAACTAGTATCGTATCTGGGTTAAAGTTTTTAACTGCATCTAATAATAATAAAGATCAAGTTTCCAAAAGATTTGCTATTTATACAAACAAAAGTTCAAAATATGAAAGAGAAATGGTGTCTTTAGTAAATGTCAAATGTTGTTAACCACAACATATTTTATTAGGGGGAAAAATATTTAAAGAAATGAGAGGTAACTATTCCCTTGGATTATGTACATAATAGGGATAATTTCTTCTTTTATTTTGCCTATCAACTTTTAAAAATTAAATTATCCACCTAATAACCTAGCTAAATTACTCCTACTCCTATTTTAACTATATACAGAAAAATTTGACTAGGTAAAATGATATTTCCAGTGAAGCCATCTTTTCATTTTTATTCCTACACGTATGTACCTTTTAAACATCAGTGTTAAGAATAAAACTTTTCTTGGACTGTCAATATTGAATTAGAAAGTGTAACTTCAGTCGGGATTCTGCCTGAAATTTCTTCTTTATGAAATCTTCTTTCCAATTGGATACCTATTGGATCATAAAAATCAGGATGAATTTCTGTTATGGATTGGTGATCGTTCAATAGGAAAGATGACAGGCTAGTTTGTGAATATGAGCTTTTAATTTTAATGGCCTGAAATCTATTATGTGTTAAAGTCAAGATTTTAGCAATTTCTCATAAAAGGAAAGTTTCCACATATAAATCACTAAAAAAAACAATGAATAATAGATGGAATTTTCCCAAAAGAGAATTATC
>APFE031638883.1:25638-46810 GCA_000404065.3 Pinus taeda | reverse complement strand
CATGAGTGTAATAGCTTTTCTTGTTTGCATTCTGTTTCTTGTTCCATCTAACAGGTTCCTTCCCCTTATCCTTGTGAGACATTTGGCAGCATAGTGACTTACTCTTCCACAAGCAAAGAATTTGAAAGGTAACTTACCTTGGAATCATCCAGCACCCCGTTGAAGATTTTTGACAAAATTTGATTCTTCTTCTTCATCTGATATGTGTCCTGACTCATAGTAGACTCCTTTGCCAGAAGCCTTGAAGGTAGCTTCTCTCCTGTCTGATGGTCCTCCTTTCCTCATTTCATAAGCAGTTAGAATTCCATGCAGCTGTGACATTTTAAGGTTTTGGAGATTGTCCTTTTATTCTATTGCAGAAACTTTAGATTCAAACCTAGGGGATAGAGATCTTAGAACTTTTTCAACTACAACAGCCTCTTTTACTTCTTCACCCAAATTTTTCATACAATTAACAATTTCATCTACACGAAGAAAATAATTAGCCACACTTTCATCATTATACATGTTGAGATTTTCATACTGAATCCTGAGGGTTTGAAGTTTTGCTCGTTTCACCTGATCATCTCCTTCATAGCTCAGAACAATCTTGTCCCATATCTCTTTTGCGGATTTAAACTGCATAACCTTGACAAATTCTGATTGAGATAGGCATCCCAATAGGGTATTGAATGCTTTTGCATTTGTTTCATACTTCTTCTTCTCAGTCGGATCTGTAGGAGTAGCTGATGGAAAAGTATACCATGTATCTATGATATCCCAAACTTCTATACCAAGAGATTGAAGATAGGAAATAACTCTTACCTTCCAATAAACGAAGTTTGTCCCATCAAAAATCGGTGGCCTGATTGATGCTTCCCTCTCGTAGTTGCTCATGATGAAAGATCTTCCTTCAAGCGATCAAGCTTCTTCTGAAGGACCAGCTCCGATACCAAGTGTTGGAAATAATACTGAGAGGGGGGGGGGGGGTGGTGAATCAATATTATCAAATTCTTTTTCTATGCCTTCCTCAATTTAATCTTTAGATAGTGATCATTAACTTGTATGTCAACATGAAACAAGAAAAACAGATAGTCACACCAAAGAACACCAAATAGAAGGTGGAAACCCAATGTGGGTGAAAACCACCTGCTGTAATATGTCTCTATCTTCTTTCAATTAGAAACTTCTTTTACAATGCTTTTGTATTGGTGCAGTCCTTTACCAATACACAGGCTGCAACCTGCAGAGAGTTACAACTCTCTCTCGTTTTCCAGTCTCTCCTGGAAGGGAGCTACAACCCCCTTAGCTCTTTTACTGCTTTAAGGACCACGTTTCATAAATTTTCAGACTGGATCCATGAACACCAAATAATCATCAAGTACATGTAAATCACCCAATCTCCTTATACAATGAACCAATGAATCACCCAATTCTTCAGAATGTTGTAAACAGAAAGGTAATACCAGACATCTAAACCCAGAATTCTGCAGCAATAGATAAAAGACAGTCAACAAATGTTTCAAGATAAGACTGCAACTTCACCAACAGGGGCCTGCGTATATCCGCAACTCTTCTCAGTCTGAACTGCGCAGATCCGCACTGGTCGTTCTTCTACTCTGCGTACTTTTCTTCAGATCCACACCTTTACTTTCTGACTTACAGCGTACATCCGCACTGTGCCTTCTGCCTTCCTGCGTACCTCGCACTTCACCTTTTTTTGTGCAGCGTGTGCCCTGCACTGTACCTTCTCCTTTGCTGCGTACCCCACACTGCGCCTTTGGCTACGCTGCGTACCCCCGCACTGCGCCTTCAGATTGCCTGCAGACTTCTGATTAGGGCCAAATTTATAGTCCTTCAATGTGCCACAGTCAATCAGATCCACAGATCTGTTCATGCGCCCGAGAGATCACGACATGTCAATAGATTCACCTTAAGTTATCTCCTTGATTTAGATCTAGCTTTTAAAACCAAACACCCAAAATTTCAGATCTTAAGATATTCAAATTTCACAAGTGTCTGGCCAAGGGATCTCCTTTCCTTTTTATAGGCAAGCCTTTCTCAATACTATGGTCCAAAACCATAATAACACAATACCATGAACCCAGTACTTGGGATCAATACTTTTGGATGCAATACAATGGACCAAAACCATTTGATCAAAAAATGTCAGACTAATACCATGAACCATTCATGAATATTTCCACGTGCACACGCTTTTATGCATTGGAGAGCGTGAAACTGGGGTCCGCACCTCCTGAACGTATCACCTGTGAGCATGTACGCACTCCTTGGTCGGTGTACCTGCGGGTCCACAGCTTCTTCTAGGATTACCTACGGGTATCTTAATTTCCATGTTTTTGAGTGCCTGAACTGAGATCTTCCACAAGAGTGAGTTGCCATCAAGTACAATAATTGTACCATAGAGCCAGACCAGAATCATAATGCCAACATTTAATCGGTGGCAGATGGAAATGAATAGTGCAATACCTCTCCACTGTTATGGAAACATTTTATTTTGTATTTGACTATTATTAGCATGTTGAATGATGAGCCATGATGAACTGATTAAGAGGAGAAGTTGATGTAATTAGATAAATAAAATTGTTGAATAAAGCTAGAAATTGCGAGGAAAGAAACATTGGAGTAAAAATATGCTTGCCCAAATTTGAACACCAATGGAGTGGATCAGATTTGATTAAAAATTCCTTAGATAAAAATACTCAATTGAACATAAAAACTAAGAAAAGAATTGTGGGCGCGAAAAGTTGGCTATATGAGGAAAAACAAGCGAAAATTCTAGGCTAAAGGGTGAGCATCTATGAAAGGTGGGATGCTGTGAAGGAAAAATATGATGGAAAAGTAATGTTAAAAACACATTATGTGCAATCAAAGGGGATCACCGATTCCAGGCAAGAACATATTAACTCGGGGGGAACCAGAGGTTGGTTCATGGTGGAATAGATCAATGCTTCCACATGCACAATTTCCAGGCTAAATTGTTGGTTAGAGATTATGATCATTGCTGTTACTATGATTATGGATAAGAATTAATAATGGTTTTTGCATTGCTGCAATTAATTGTAATTTTCTAATATGAGAATACCCTTGATAGTATTTTTTATTTTATGAGGGAATTTCTACATTGCTGAAATTAATTGTAATTTTTTGATATGAGAATACCTTCGGTGGTCATTTTTCTTTTATGAGGAAATTTCTACATTGATGGGAATAATTGTAATTTTCTGTTATGAGAATACTTTCAGTAATTTGGTTAAGGGGATATTGAGCTCGATAAGTATATGATTTCAACAATGAAGGGGAAAAGTATCTCAGTAGAGACTCACATGTAGGATCCTTTGTCGATAATAGAATGAAAGATGGGTTGCATGTGAAACCTCATAGTTAAACTATATGTAGTGTATGATTATACGCCTTGTGTAGATCCGTAAAGTTGACCTCGGAATGTTTACAACCTTGCATGTTGAGCCTAGAAAACTGGTGGGATTCGTGAGTACACAATTACACTTTTGATGTTGAAAAGGTAAATTTTTCCTATGGTATGTCCATATAATAAGACTTAGTGTGGACGGGATGAAGAAATGGAGACACCCATAATTGTAGTAAGTTGGTACATGCATGAATTGAGTTTTCTTACAGGAAATTCTAGGAATCATCAGATGTGGTTGCAATCTTTCTTAACAAGAATGCCTAAGAAAGGAAAAAGGGTGGTTTGAGAAGGAGAATAGTGATTAAATGATGGTTATTACGTATAGTGGCAGTAGTTAAATTCAATCAAGTAACCATCCTTATTCTTTATTCTGGTTGTGTATGGTCGAAGAGAGGTCACAAAAACTAGGAGTAGTGTTTAATAGGAAACCCCATGGATGGATCCTACCTATCTCCACTCGAAGTTGAAGTGGTGGAGCAGATTTTAATTTATATTAAATCCTAAATGAAGGGATAATGTCATATTTAGGGGTAATTGTATAAACTCTACAATTATAGTTAAGATCAAAGGAGTCTAAGTGAATCAATAGCAATTCAACTGTCTCATTCTATTGGAATCCTAATATAACTAGCAACCAAAACTTATCAAAATGAATCCAATCTAGTTTTTACTATATAAGAAAATAGACTTAATATGCATAAAACAAGTGGTACAATCGTAACTAAGTATTTACCATAATCTAAGAATTTATATGTCGAGAATCACAAGTGAATGGTCAAGTTTAGCATTATAGAATAGTGACCATCACCATGAACTGAACACTTATATACTTGTTGTGGATTACCTTGTGTGGTGTTTATATTAGTATACAGAAAGCCACATGAGTAGCATGAGATTTGGAAAAAAAATCCCGAGCAAGACTGTGAAAGGAAGTCGCATTGACCACAAAGTTACAATCCATGTGCATATTAAACAAGAGAGGAATAGTATGAAATGACATGCACATTCCTATTCATTATCAAAAAAGTATAAATGGCCACTTAATTTAGATATGGCAAGATATACAGAAATGCAATTTCTCATTTAATTTACATACCGTAGCACATTTTAAGATTGATAAACTCTTAATTTTTAGTTGGGACCTGTAGTCGTCAACAAGGCGTAATTGTGATAAAAAAAAAACACAATGCTCATTTCCGTCTAGTAATCATATGCAATCCATAGAAGGAAATATTGTATTGTAACACCCTCCTCCCACGTCTACAAAAGGAACCAGCAAGCTAGGGTAAACATGTGACCAGAGGCACTATGATATGATTCAACCTCCTAAGTCATGTTATTAAGGAAGTGGAACCGACAGAAACACACCATACAAACATTAATCATTAGCTACAAGACCCTTAGGAACCAATCAAATACTTTAGAGAGCTTACTTTGGGGTCCCACTAAACTTTTGGACAACTTAAGCCTCAGTCGCTCCCATGCTATAGGCATGAGGGCAAACATAAACCCAAAGTTTCTCTCACAGGTTTGCAGTCAGCAACAAGAGACCAAAATTGTCAGTGTTCTGCTTATGACTTTTGGATTTGGGCCACTTTTTCAAGCCTATATCTCAAGTCACTGTCGAGAATTGAAGCATATATTCATATCACTAAAATAACATTGAAATTATAGTATTGAAGAAAATACTTGTTCAAGACCTTGAATAGACCCCTACTAGGCATGACAGGAATTTTGTCAAATATATTCCAAATATGTAATAGGTGTTATTAACAATTTTGAAGATAGGGGTCTCATATGTAGCTGAGAATCACTAAGAACCATTGACACCTCAACACATCAACTTCCATTCCATCCATTACATCATAGATACATTAATCATTCAATTACAAGTAAAAACATGATGAGAGCCACACATGGTGTAGTATACCTAGGGGGGATAGTATGGGGTATAGAGGGAGGTACCCAAGGGAATAATGTAATAATGGGATGGGCCATAGTCATAAATAAAGTGGTTAACCCATATCATGTAAGAGACCATAAGTAGTTAGCAATAATGTAATAAACCCATTGTATTAGATATATGGTTTTGAGGGAACCATGGTAATGACCCATGGTATTGTATGTATGAGGCCTATATAGAGGCTAGAGACTCCCCATGTATGGACGAGCATATGGCTTGTGGAGTGTTCTCCTTCCTTAAGGAGTGAATGTATGGTTTTTCCCTACCTTAAGGGTTTGATCAATAAAGAAACATTTCTATCTATATTCATATCTGGTTATTTCATTGTTATATTTATATTTTCATATATTTTCAGGTCAAATCTATAACAAGTGGTATCAGAGCATATTCTTGGGCAAAGAGAATTTTTTTTTGCAGGAACTTTTTAGGGTGACGAGTTTGTAGATACGATCTATATGTTCCTGTGCAAAATTTGTAGAATCTAATTGCAAATCTGGTTTGTTTTAAAAAAAACCCAGATACCTCTAAGATAGCTGTTAGAGGTCTTTCTTATCTGTTATTCATAGCTGTTGGAATAGCCTGTTATCCCTATTTAAATAGTCGCTCAGATTGGATCTTCAGCTTGTCCTGACGATGAACCACACTGGTTGGTTTGAAATGCGTCGACAAATAATTTTTTTATGTGATTTTGCCGAAATTATTCTCTCTTAAAAGAAAATTAGCTGAATCGGAGTCCAGATGAGGGAGATATCACCGATTTAAACATCAGCTGTGTTGGAGACATTTTTCAGGGCGACGAGTTTGCAGATCAAATATGTACATTCTGCGGCAATATTTGTAGAATCTAATTGTAGATCTAGGTTGTCTGCAAAAAAATACCCAATTTGGAAAAAAAAGATCAGTCGAATGAGAGTCTGGATGAGGGAGATATCACTGATTTAAAAATCATTTGTGTTGCAAACATTTTTTGGGGCGGGAAGTTTGCAAATTAGATCTAGATGTTTTGGGGCAAAATTTGTAGAATCTAATTATAGATCTAGGTTCTTTGTGAAAAAATACCCAATTTCAAAAAAAAATGGTTGAATTAGAGTACGAATGAGGGAGATATCACTGATTTAAAATCAACTCTTTTTGTCAGAAATTTTTGTGACGGCAGCATAGTTCCAACGCAAATTTGAAATTCCAGTGCCTAGATCAGGTTTTGTATCACAAGGGAAAATGCATAATGGTTGTCCCATTTCTGAAAACAGATCATAATAGAGATTCTGAGCAATATTGACTAAATTGTGGCCATTTCAAATATTCACCAAAAAAGTTATTTTTTTTTTCAAAACCCTCTTCATGGGGGTTCTATATCTTACAGGAAAAGATAATGGTCCTAATATTGAATAATTCATAGAAAAGCAGTTCTCACCCAGCGATTGAATCTGACTCAACATTGGTTAGCGGAAGCCTCCAGAATGATTATTCGCATAACAAAAGTATAATGAACAGCGGCTGTGTCGTTCCAAACAGCGGTGATCCACATAATATAAACAACGCAGAAGGTAGCACGCTTGGCTCCTTGGTTAATACGCAGAAGGTAGTTGGGAATGTATTGAAGAGCGCAGGTGAAGTTCTAAAAAACAGTGGTGAAGACATCAACGGTGAAGGCAGCAACAACGTGCTAGAGATGGCGCAAGACCTCAACAGCGTTAACACAAGCGCAGATTTAAACACGAATTGCACAGGCAGCATGCTTGTTTCCCTGATTAATACGCAAAGGGTAGTTAGGAACCTCGTTTCGGTTAGCATAAATGATAAAGCAGGTCAGAATTCCGATAACCGGGTGAAGCACAATCCCCATAATATAGACAACGCAGAAGGCAACAAGCTTGATTCCTTGGTTAATACGCAAATGGTAGTTCATAATTCCGAGTGCCAGATGAAGCGCATCGATAATAGCACGGATACGCACAGGGTATGTGGTTACCAAGTTTCGGACAGCGTATCAGTCCAAAATTCCGAGAGCCACCGGAAGGATAATTCAGTGAGCAGTGTATTGAATAGGGCATGTGAAGTTCTAAAAAACAACATAATTAACACTGAAAGCATGCACATCGCAGAGGGGAATTTATTAATAAGCAGCTTTAATGGTGGCACTAATGCGCATAGCAATGTCGTATATGGTAATGGGGTAAAAAATGATTGCTTAAATAATATCGGAGAAGGCGGAAACAATCAGGATGCTTCAAGGGGTTCCAAGGATGGCAATGGAATCAACAAAAGAAAAAGTCAGTCTTCAGCAAGCAATGGTGAGTCAAAATTGAAAAGAAAAGTGGTCAATCTGTCGTCTCAGGAATTAGATCCTGAAGTTGTTAATGTTCTCAGCAAAGGTATGGGGTTTGCTGTGACTCCTAAAAACCTGCCTATTGAAAAGATGATCTGTAGCATTGAAGATGGGATTAATAACCTTCCTTTAGATGATAAAGAAGCGTTAAGACAAGAATTTTCTCTCATCATGAGGAAAGCCAAAACCCCCAAAAGCAACCTAAGTAAGGAAGAACAAAAGGCCTTCAGATCCTTGCGAAGCAATGACAAGATTGTGGTTCTTAAGGCAGATAAAGGAGGAGCAGCAGTCATCTTGGATAAAGAAGACTATGTAAGGAAAATGAATGATCACCTAAAATGTAGCAGTTATAAGAAGTTGAACAGTAATCCCATCCCCAAAATCATGAACGATGTAAAGAAGATCATCTCAAACTCCAACATTGACGATAAAATAAAAAAGAAATTAATCCCTATCTGTGAATCTATCCCTAGAATCTATGGATTACCCAAGATTCATAAAGCAGGGGTTCCCCTTAGACCAATAGTAAATACTATTGGCTCCCCAACCTATGAGCTTGCTAAGTATGTTTCTAAAATTCTTAAACCCCTTGTCGGTAATACTGATTCCTTCATCAAAGACTCCCAAGACTTTGTAAATCTCATTAAAAATGAAAGGATTGAGCATGATGACATCTTTGTTAGCTTTGACGTGGTATCCTTATTCACCAAGATACCTCTTGATGAGGCCATTCAGGTTATAAAAGATGTTACTGATCCAGGGATTGCAAAATCGGATGAAATCTGCTTAAGGTCAACTGTGTTCACCTTCCAGGGAATATTTTATGAGCAGACATCTGGTGTGGCAATGGGATCTCCCCTCTCGCCGATCGTGGCCAACCTATACATGGAATACTTTGAAAATAAGGCCCTTGAATCATATCCTTTAAAACCAGCCTGGTGGAAGCGATTTGTGGACGATACAAATATAAAATGGACTCATGGTAAACCTAAGCTTGACAAGTTTTTCATTCACCTAAATTCTATCTCTCCAGAAATAAAATTTACTATGGAGCTTGAGGAAAACATGAGCATCCCATTTTTAGATGTTCTAATCATCAGAAAAGAGGATGGCTCTTTAGGGCATAAAGTCTTCAGAAAGTCAACCCACACAGAAAGTTACCTCCACGTTGAATCCCACCATCACCCAGCCCAGAAGTTTGGGGTTCTAAACACCCTTGCCATCAGAGCCCTTAGAATCTCTGACTCAGAGCATCTGAACGAAGAAAAGAAGCATTTGGTTTCAACCTTCAAGAGCATAGGATACAAAGATCAAGATATTAAAAGAGCCATAGAGAAAGCCGAAAGGAAGTTGTTATCTCATGAACCTAAGGCTCAAGACCAGCCTCAGGTTGGTAAAGTTTTTCTACCTTATATCCATGGAGTCACAGACAAAATCGCTAAAATCCTAAGGAAGAAAAACATCATCACGCATTTCTCAGCCCCTGGAACGATTAGGCAAGGTTTGAAGTCTGTAAAAGATGATATTGACAAGCATCAGCTCAAAGGAGTCTATAAAATAGATTGTTCATGTGGAAAAAGCTACATTGGTGAAACAGGTCGCTCACTCCAGACAAGGCTCAAGGAACATGGCGCTGATATCAAGAATGAAAGATCTCGGACTTCAGCCTTGGCAGAGCACTCCGCAAAGACTAAACACCATATCTGCCTGGAAAGCGCATCAATTATCGCAAGAGAGGAACAACAGCAGAGACGAAAGATCAAAGAAGCGCTTGAAATCATCAAACATCCTCATAATCTGAACAGAGACAATGGTATGGAGATTAGCGGGAACTGGCTTCCCTTAATCAAGAAATCAAGATCGCAAACTCTTCCCAGGTATGGCAGTTAAACAGGTAAAATATTCTAATAACCCTTTTTAATATTAGCAAATATATAATAATTAACCTTAAAATACAATAATATAGGAATTTCTATATATTAATTAATATAATATATTAATTTTTCATATAATTAATATATATATTATCATATGTTAATTAATATATTAATTATCATATTAATTATTTATAATAAATCATAATTAATAAATTATAGCTAGTTAATTATTAGGTTTATTTTAATTTATCACTTTATATATATATATATATATATATATATATATATATATATATATATATATATTATCATCATTAGAAACAATTATTTATTATATGAATAAAAGTAAATTAATATAATTAATAAAATTAATAATTAAATTAAATTAATAAAATTAGATTAATAAAATAAAATTAAATCAATTTAATTATTTTATTTTATTTATTTTAATTAAATTAATAGAATTAATTATAAAATTATTAAATTAATAAATGAATAATTTTAATTAAACAAAAATTAAATTAATTTAATTTAGCAATTTCATTTATTTTAATTAAATTAATAAAATTAAAAATTAATAAGATTAATAAAATAAAACTAATTAATAAAATTAATAAAAATAGTATCATTATAAAATTAATTTAATTAATAAAATTAATAAATTAATTAACCCAGCCGACAGTGTGCTGATCCTATTCCTCATGAGTATTTATTTCCCTAAGCAGCTCATCTTTTATCATCATTCTTAAAAGTCCTGATGATGGATCCCATTTGGGATTTGAAACGTTGGCATAAAAATGTTCATACTGTGGATTCTCCGGTCACTCATTCAAAAGATGCAAACCACAGATCTCTTAAATCCATAATTCATAGAAAGACAAAAGTCATTATGGGAAAAATGGTTGAAAAGTTTCGTATGGCTTGGTTTGCGAGATGAAGTTGCCATATGGTGGAACTCCCTTCATGGCAAGAAGTTGTCCAAACATTCAGATGAAGAATTTGAAAATGTCCTTTCAGACAAATTGTCTCATGCTAGAAAACAGGAGAGTGAGACATGTAAGGGGTTATTTTCTACCAGTATCTCCTTATTGCAGGTTCATAGATGTATTCAGAAGGACAAGATCATTGTGTCTATATATCCTAGCTGCAAGCATAATTTTATCAATGTTAATTTGGCAAAAATATTCCATGTTCCAACAAAACACATTGAAAACACACAGGCTGATAATGAGGATGTTCCAGTTTATAAAGATTTGAAGCTTTCTATGGATAAGTATGTGTTTCATTGTGATTTTTATACTTCAAATATGAATAACATGGATGTTGTTTTGGGATATCCTTGGATGGAATATGTGGGCACTATCAATATTAATAAGTAGAAGAAATTCCTGAAGCTTTGGTATAAAAAGAAGAAAATTACAATGTAGGATATTTCCATCAATAAACAAGTAGAATCCAAGGAGGCTGAAGCATAAGATGTTCCAGAGACTGACACATCAGGCGATGAGACTTTGATGGTCGACAACCAAACACAAACATCAAACCAAGTACCAGAAAAACAGGTAGAGTCTAAAACTTCAACATATCACCACCCACATCACCACGCAAGAAAACAACCTACAATATGGCAACGAATCAGCAATAAGGACAACAACCCCCACAAGACAGATAGCAAGGGGTGATGATCCACCCACAACACATCAACACAGAAGAGCCATGAGGTTCAACTTCCATCTCAAGTGAGTGAGGCACCAGCTAGATCGATGGTTCACCTTTCTCTTGGATGGCTAGATGCACATGCAGGTAGCAGTGGACTACTCTGTTGAGTAGATCTATTATTTGTGTTCTTCTTATGTTTCAGGGATGAAACATGTTTCACGGGGGTGGAATGTAGTACACCTAGGGGGGATAGTATGGGGTATAGATGAAGGTACCTAATGTAATAATGGGATGGGCCATAGTAATAAATAAAGTGGTTAACCCATATCATGTAAGGTACCACAAGTATTAGGTAGATGGTATTGAGGGAACCATGGTAATGACCCATGGTATTGTATGTATGAGGCCTACATAGAGGCTAGAGATTCCCCATTGAGAGGTGTCAAGGAATATTTTATGGACAAGCATATGGCTTGTGGAGTGTTGTCCTTCCTTAAGGAGTGAATGTATGGTGTTGCCCCACCTTAAGGGTTTGATCAATAAAGAAACATCTCTATCTATATTCAGATCTGGTTATTTCTTGGGTATATTTATATTTTTATATATTTTCAGGTCGGATCTATAACACATGGTTGTTGTCATAAAGCACATACATAATCAGGATAATAGGAACAAAAATATCAATTAAACGACAACCATATACACCACATATAATCCACCATAATACTCATAGAGAAATAGCCTTTCATTAATGATGAAAAATCCAAGCCCAGAATGGGACTCCCATGTTCCACCCAGCTGTAGAATGGTTGAGTGAAATCTCTATTCATCTATTCACCCTTGTGCCATATTCCAAACATGAGTGTGGGATCTCATAGAACACATCAATAAAAAACCATCCAAGGCTTCGAGAGTTCATCCACCTAAATCTAACAAACAATGATTCCGCCTCATGGTTGGACATCACAAAACCATGATTGGATTGGTCTCTATCCCAACCATCCAGGTCCCTAGAGATTTTTTTCCAACCAAGGCTCCAAGACCAATAACTCAACCCATAACTGCCACCAGGCTCTACAGCATTTGTCCAACAAAGGCTTCATGACTAGTAACTCAACCCACGAAGGGCTCCAAGGAGTTTGTCCAACCAAGTATATGAGACTAGTAACTCAACCCATGTTGTTATAGAGCTCCAGAGTGTTCCAACCAAGGCTACATGAACTAGTAACTCAACCCAAGCTAAGGAAACATGACATCCAACGAAAAACAAACAATGAAACTAAACCTACAATCACCATGGCTATCCACAAAATGGCAAGGCTAGGTAATCCACTATCAATTGCGGTAATCCTCCATCCCAATGAGAGATCACAATAAAGAAACAATATGCATGTACCATGCATGCCAAAACTAGTTAAAGAAACATACATGCAAATCGGTACCTACAAGAAAATATGATGTAGGTGTTGATCCCAATGCCTTCTTATGCTTTCCTGCTCTTCCTTTGCCTCTTGCTCCAAGAATAAATGTATGCCACACCCACCAAGAATGCTCCAAGAAAACTCTAACTCTCCAAGGGTATGAGAGAGATAGAGAATAATGAGAGAACTCCACAACTGAACTGAAAAAAGGTTAGCAAAAACTTTCCAACCAATCCTTAGAAGCCTTTCTATGTATGAGGCCTCTATTTTCTTTATTTTCCACTATTTTCCTCCTCACATGAAACATGTGACCTTTCACCTCCCTTTTTTCCTAATTTTCATTATTTTTATAAATAATTGTGCCATAAATGTCATTTTACCTTTCCAAAGCCTTACCCATTGCCTTTTCCAATTTACTTAGCCATAAATAATTAAAAGTGATCTGCATCACTAGGATTCTACCCGACATTCATCTTGGAATAAGTGTCCCATCATCTGTGGTTATTGTTTTTCCTTTATTTACTTTTATTACATGGAATTTTCACCAGGGCTATTACAGAACCCTTCCCCTTCAGGAAACACCATCCTCGATGTTCAATAACACCTATCATCACAAAAATATTGTAGAAAAATATATTGTTGATGCAGATTTATAACTTAGCTTGATGCAATATTTATAATGGTCATCCTCCTAAAAAGAAAACCAACATACCAACATTGTTGGAAATAACACTTGGGGGGTGAATCAATATTATCAGATCAAGAAATTTTCTTGTTCATAATCAGATTTATATATGCTACTTCATAGAGGGGAACTAGCTTGTACATGCAACTGTCTTTAAGGAAACTAGCGTTTATGTAGTAAACTTATGATTCAGTTAATTCATCATATGTTGATCTTTAATCAGTGCATCATTACTTCATCAATCATTAAACAGTAACCATGTGCAGTATAAACATAATAAACCATCACACATAAACAACACACATGAACACCAAGATTTAAGGTGGAAACCCAATGTGGGTGAAAACCACCTGATGCTATCATCTCTTTCTTCTTTTAATAATAAGAAAATATGTTTACAATCTTGTATTGGTGCAGACTCATACCAGTATGCAGGCTTCTACCTGCAAAAGGATACAACCTTCTCTCGTTCTCCAACTTCTACAGCAAGGGAGCTACAACCCCCTAGCTCTTGTACTAGACAATATGGTTACTATTACATAGGTTCTAGCCTATAGGAAATTCCACTCTTCCACCAGTGATCACGTTTCATGAATTTTCAGACTGGATTCTCCTAGCACATATTAAGGCATATGAAGACCTTGACTCATCAATAACCCAACATAAATTTAGAAACTCAAACTTCATCAACCAACATGCAGTTAATCTGAAACAATCAAATCACTATCATGAGAACATTGTGATGAACCTAGAAACCTGTATCAACATTCAGAATCAATTGAAACCTCAAAAATTCATGTGTTAGACTTTATATTCTAGTTCAATGAAGAAAACCTACATGTATATGCTACTTACTTCAGCCCAACCTGCGTATACCCCTAAAGATTCTGAATCATAAAATCTCTAAATCACAAACTATACCAACCAGCAGTGTACTAAACATCTACTGTCAGCTTACAGAACTTTACACAAGCGAGCAACAGAAAACACTTCTTCTCACATATACAGTCAATCAAATATCAACCTCCTTATGCATTCAGATTTATGTTCAGATCTAAGAAGACTTCATTGATAGACAACAGTAAAATATCAGTAGCAATAAATCAACAATACTGATTTGATAGATCAGTCATCTCTGAACATCAAGCCTTTCTTTTGTATACGCTACTTGAAAGAATAGAACATGCGTGTATATGCCCTTTTGCTGAGACGAACCTACATATAGATCTGCAAATATTGACTCAGAACTTTACTGCAATTCTAGACTTCAGACAAACCCAGATCATGATGGATAACGAATAAAACATATGCAAACCATCAGATATAGCCCCAACTAGTATCACATCATTCAAGAATAAGTCATTTTAGGTCTCATGAACCTGATCCAATATTGAACTCAAGGTGCACATAAATATTTCAGATCTAGTCCCAAACATAACCTTGCAACATAAAATATACTTCAGATAGAAGTATTCCTTAGAATCTTATTCACTTGCGCATTTGGCCTTATGATCTGCTCCTCTTTATATAGTTTTTTTGGTCCTTCTCAATACCATGTACTGAATCTACTTAGGACCAATACCTTGGATCAAATACCTCGGACACGGACCGAATACCTTAGAATAAATACCTAGGGTCAATATCATGGTCCAAAGATACCTTGGACCAAATACCTTGGACCAAAACCATGGTTTTCAACATGTACGTGCTTTTCCTTATGTGGGAGTGCATGTGTACAATATACGCTATTTCTGTTTTATGTACCTGCATGTATACACTTCTTGGACTAAGTGAACCTGCACATATCTCTTAAACTGCTCTGACATCATCTTCTTCCTTCAACTTCTTTATTCTGATCAATAGACCTTAGTTCCATCTTTCTGGTCCTCTGTACCACTGCCCTATTGCCTCTGAATTTTCCTGTTAGCCTCTTATCAAAACTGAGTTGACCTATAGATTTTCCATCAAGGAAAATACTTGTATCATAATGCCAACAATCTCCCACTTTGGACTTGATGGCAACCATGATGGTGTTGACTACTGCAAGCTGTAAAGATTGTTAGAGATACCAAAAATACCAAAATACTCTCCCCCTTTGACATCAAGGGAAAAGGGCAGACCACTCTACTCTCCTCCTTCGCATGATGCTATCCATACTCCCCCTGAGTACATGTCCAGTCTACAGAGAGATGATTCAATATAATAACATGACACTATAACTCAACAAAGTGAGTATGACTTCCCTATGACCATGTGCATACATACATCAATCACCCAACCAAGTGGGAATACACCATATTTGACTCATCTGCCCAACCAAGTGGGGATATACCGAAGTTTATACATTATAGAAATACAACAATTATTACATCATCCATCCCAAGGATATTGGGGAAATAAATTACATCATATGACCAATAGAAATCAGTGAAATATAGACCATGATAGAATAAGTTATACTGTACTAATGATTGATGCAACTAAGAAATAGCTAAGTTCAGCAACCATAATGCCAACAATGTGGAATGTGAATGCTCCCCCTAAACCTATGCTACCACTTTTTTTCCAGCAAGATAAGAATTTAATGAGCAAAGTATATCAACAGATTATAGTCATCAAAAATCAGACAGAGCATAGAGTCTGAACCACTATTTTTCTGTTAGAAAAACATATACACGGTTTTGGGCAAGGCAACCTGCTTGTACCCACGCATATACTTCATGAAACCAGTGTGTAGTAAACTTCCTTTAAAAATTTGGATTTAACAGTAGGATGATGCAGCAAGAACTCCCAGATTTTGTCTGAGATATTCAAATGTTTATTTGGGCAGTGGTTTAGTGAATATATTAGCAACATGTTCTTTGGAGGGAAAATACTCCAATTTGACCTTTTGTTCAAGCACTTGTTCTCGTAGAAAATGGTACTTGATGGGTATGTGCTTGGTCTTGGAGTGCATGACTAGATTCCTTGAAATATTGATGGAACTTGTATTATCACATATAATGGAGATGGGTGGAGTACATGTGATCTAAATGTCTTGAAAAGTTTACATCATCCAAAGTAGTTGTGTGGAGCAAGATGCAGCAACCACATATTCTACTTCACTTGTAGATAAAGCAATTGAACTTTGTTTCTTGTTGAACCAAGACACTAACCTGGAACCCATATAGAATTCACCACCACTAGTGCTTTTTCTATCATCAACACTTCCTGCCCAATTTGCATCTGTATATGCATGAAGAGTAAGACTTGCATCTCTAGGATGCCATAGTCCAAAGTCCTAAGTTCCTTCAAGATATTTGAAAATTATTTTGACTGCCTGAAAGTGTGAATCCTTTAGACTTGCTTGGAATCTTCCAACTATTCCTACTGCATGCATGATGTTAGGTCAGATACCTATTAGATAAAGCAAACTACAAATCATGGATCTGTAAGTTGGTTGATGTACTGTTGTTGATTCATCATTTGAGCTGAGACTACATCCTGTTACCATTGGGTACATATAGGTTTAGAATATTCCATTCCGTACCTTTTCAAGATATGTTTGAGATATTTCGTTTGTGAAAGAAACATACCATCTTTAGTTTGTTGAACTTGTAGACCAAGAAAATAGGTAAGTTCACCAAGCAAGGACATTTCAAATACTTGCTGCATTACTGAAGCAAAATTCTGACTCATGGATTCTTCATTGCTACCAAAAATCATATCATCAACATAAACAATAATAATTAGAAATTTATCATTTTCAATCTTTGTATATAAATTGCTATCTGCAGAACCTGTTGTAAGGCTTTGTTCGTGTAGATATTTGTCAAGGTGGTAATACCAGGCCCTTGGACCTTGTTTCATACCATAGAGAACCTTTTTGAGTCTTCATACAATTTTTGCATCATTTCTAATAATGAATCCTTCTGGCTATTCAATATAAACTTCTTCTTGTAAATCTCCATTAAGGAAGGTTGATTTACATCAATTTGGTATACTTTGAATTTCTGAAAACTAGAAAGAGAAAGAAATATCCTTATGGCTTTAAGTCTGGCAATAGGTGCAACTTTTTTTTTTTTCAAAATCTATACCTTCTTGTTGAGCATACCCTTTACAAACAAGTCCGGCCTTATTTCTAATGATTTCTCCATTTTCATTCAGCTTTTTCTTGAATATCAATTTACTTCCTATAATATTTTTATCACGCGGTCTAGGAACTAATTCCCAGGTATCATTCTTTTCAATTTGCTCAAGTTCTTCATCCATTGCCTTGACCCAACATTCATCTTTGCATGCTTCATTTACATTTTGAGGTTCGGTGGACGATAGTAATGCTAGATAGCTTAAGGTCCCTGTAATAGTTCTTCTTGTCTATACACCAATCTCCTTTTCCCCTAAAATTTGAGTTTCTGGATGATTTTTCTGAACATACCTGGATGAAGTCTTTTCTTCTACCATTATATCTTCCTCTAGTGCTTCCTTGGTTTATTCTTCAATATAATTTTGATTTGATGTGGGAAAGTAATCCCCATCTTCCTCATTGTTATAATCTTTTGTTGATTTAATCTGTTTTGGATTTCTGCATGCTTCATTAACTACAACATCAATGCTTTCAACAATTTTCCCAAGTCTTTTATTATAACATTTATATCCTTTACTTCTGGAAGAATAACCAAGAAGAATACCTTCATCTTCTTTGGCTTCAAACTTACCAAGTTTTTCATTAGTCCTTTTGATAAAACATTTTCTTCCAAAAGATTTAAAGTATTTTACAGTAGGAGTTTTACCATACCAAATTTCATGTGGAGTTTGAGTGCTATTTACCCGAACATTTTCTTTGTTGAGAATAGTCACGGTAGCAAATGCAACTTCACCCTAGAATTTTGTAGGAGTTCTAGATTCATATAGCATAGCTCAAGCCATTTGTTGAACTGTTCTATTCATGCTTTCTACTACACCATTTTGCTAAGGTGTTCTTGCAGTGGAAAAATTAACTTTTATTCCATGTTGTTCACAAAAGTCAAAGAATTTATCTGATATAAATTCCCCTCCTCGATTAGATCTGAGGCATTTGATTTTTCGATCTGATTCATATTCAGCCAAATCTTTGAAGGCTTCGAACTTTTCAAATGCTTCATTTTTATGCTTTATAATACCTATCAAACACATTCTGGAAAAATCATCAATGGAAAAAATAAAGTATTTTTCTCCACGAGGTGACTTTTTCCTTGTTGGTCCACATAAATTAGTATGGATATGTTCAAGAGGCTTACTAGCTGACCCTTGTTTTTCCATGAAGTGAACTCTCGTTTTCTTACCGATTTGACACGGTTTTCATACTATATTTTCTAGTATGCTGATATCTGGAAGATCATGAACAACCTTGAGTCTGCATGATTTTTTTATATGAGAAAAGATTAGATGTCCCAATATTCTATGCCATAGCTAGTTTTCATCATTTTTTCTTAGATAGAACTGTTGTTGTCCTCCTTTGAGTATGTATAAGTTGTTTGGAGTTCTTGTACCTTTGATCACGATCTCTCTTGTATCAAGATCATGAACAACACATCCGTTTCATGGAAACACCACTTCATTTCCTTGATCACACATTTGACTGACAATCAACAGGTTATGCTTTAAACCATCAACATACATAACGTTTCCATCTTTAACCTTTCCTTTCAAGAAAACAGAACCTTTAAGTTTTATGACATCTAGAGTGCCATTTCCAAATGAGACATTCTTTTCCTTTTCTAAGGCATTATATGAATGAAGTTTCTCTTTGTCACCTTTCGATGTACCACTAATTTTCTTTTCCTTCTACATACAAGGCTATACCACATCTTTCTATTTGAGAATCTTTCCTTCTCCATATCTTGGGATTTAATGGCATTTTCTCCTTTTGAGGTGTTTGCCAAAATTTTCTCCTGCATTCAGATTCTTCATGACCAAAATTGTTACAGATTGAGCATTCTATTTCATTTTCAAGAGGAAAAAGGTTATTGTAGGAACTTCTCCTAATCCCTGTTACATTCCTTTAATTTTGTACTTATCTAGTCGGGATGGTTTTGTAAGCAAGGCATTGAGCAGCTTTGTGCCAAAAATTATGACATGAAAAACATTTCCCATTAAAGAAGTTTCTACGACTATCAAATCTATTTACATGTTGATTGTATTTCGTATTGATATTCATCTTTGGAAAAAATTGAGTATCATTTGCCTAAGGTTGGTTGTGGCTTCTATTAATATTCATCCTTGGAACAAATTGAGTATGATTTACTTGGTGATCAACTTTATGCCTTTGCTGACAATTGTCAAACTTTTCATTGGTCTTTGTTGCATCAAGATAGATTTTGGTGGAGGTTTACATCTTCTGTGATTGAGATGCTTCTTTAGTATATCCAAGACCTGTCTTTATCAGAGGAGAACATAGAACTTTGATAATTTCATTTAAAGTTTCCGATCCTTTAGCAAATCTAAGATTGAGAGATTTTGTTTTCTCGAGATCTTTTCTTAGACCCACAATTTCACATTCTAGTTTTTCATTGTATTTTTCTTTTTCAACAAGTTGGTATGTCAAGATATATATGATCATATTCTTTTCTTCTAAACATATTTTGAGTTTATAGATTTCTTCATGAAAGTTTTCTTCTTCTAAAGCATCCCAAAAATCATCATTGTCATAAGCCATGAGAAGTCTATAATCATCACTATTAGATAAACCATCACTATCCTCTTCTAAAATATCCCAAAAGTCATCGCTATCATAAGCCATGAGAAGTCTGTAATCTTGTCCAATTTCATCTTCATCATTATTAGATAAACCATCTCTATCTTCATGAGTATAGTAACTCCTTCTATTCACAACTTGTTACCTATTCCCTTTTGCATATTCCTTTCCGTTTTTCATATTTATCTTTATGAGGACATCTGGCAGCATAATGGCTAACTCTACCACAAGCAAAGCATTTGAAAGGTAGCTTACCTATCAACCTTCCATAATCCCATTGAAACTTCTTGACAAAATTTACCTCATCTTCTTCTTTTGAAATTTGTCTTGATTCATTGTGTTATTCCTTTTCTTTTCCTTTTACTGAAACTTTAAATGCAACTTCTCTCATATCTAATGGACATCATTTTCTCATCTCAAAAGAAGTTAAGTTTTCGTGAAGCTGTGTCATAGTGATATTCTACAGATCCTATTTTTCTTCTATGGGAAACACTTTCGATTCAAATTTAGCAGACAATGATCTCAAAATTTTCTCAACTACGGTAACTTCCTTTATTTCTTCACCTAGATTCTTCATACAATTGACAACCTCATCTATACGTATGAAGTAACTAGGTATACTCTCATCACTATGCATCTTAAGAGTTTCATACTGAATTCTGAGAGTTTGAAGCTTAGCACGTTTTACCTGAGAGTCTCCTTCATAACTCTGAACAATTTTGTCCCATATCTCTTTGGCTTATTTGAGCTGCATGACTTTGACAAACTCTGATTGTGACAAGCTTCCCAATAAAGTATTGACAACTTTGGCATTGGTTTCATATTTCTATTTACCTGTCGTGTTTGTAGGAATTATTGTTGGAAAATTATATCCTCCTTCCGCAATTTCCCAGACATTTGTTCCAGAAGATTGTAGATAGGTTGTGGTTCTTATTTTCCAATAAACAAAGTTACTCCCATCGAATATTGGCAGTATGATGGATCCCATGCTTTTGTGATTATTCATCTTGATGGATCTTCCTTCAAGCAATCAAACTTCTTCTGAAGGACCTACTTTGACACCAATTGTTGGAAATAATACTAAGAAGGGGGG
>APFE031638883.1:1863-25334 GCA_000404065.3 Pinus taeda | reverse complement strand
TATACACTACTTCATAGAGGGGAACTAGCGTGTACACACAACTATCTTTAAGGCAACCAGTGTTTGTGTAGAAAACTTATGATTCAGTTAATTCATCATATTTTGATCTTTAATTAGTGCATCAGTACTTCATAAATCATTAAATAGTAACCATGTGCAATATAAACATAATAAACCAACACACATAAACAACACACATGAACACCAAGATTTAAGGTGGAAACCCAATGTGGGTGAAAAGCACCTGCTATTGTTGTCTCTGTCTTCTTTAATAATAAGAAAATCTATTTACAATCTTTTACTGGTGCAGACTCATACCAGTATGTAGTCTTCTACCTGTAGAAGGATAAAACCTTCTCTCGGTCTCTAGCTTCTACTAGAAGGGAGCTACAACCCCCTAGCTCTTGTACTAGCCAATATGTTTACTAGTACGTAGGTGTTAGCCTACATAAAACTCCACTCTTCCACCAGGGACCACATTTCATGAATTTTTAGACTGGATGCTCCTAGCACATATCAAGAACTATGAAGACCTTGACTCATCGATAACCCATTATAAATTTAGAAACTCAAACTTCATCAACCAATATGTAGTTAATATGAAACAATCAGATCACTATCATGCGAACATTGTGCTAAACCCAGAAAACTGTATCAACATTCAGAATCAACTAAAACCTGAAAAATCCATGTGTCAGAGTGTATATGCTACTTCAATGAAGAAAACCTGTGTGTATACGCTACTTACTTCAGCCCAACCTGCGTATACCTCTAAATATTTTGAATCATAAAATCTATGAATCTCAAATTGTACCAACTAGCAGTGTACTGAACATCTATTGTCAACTTACATAACTTTACAAAGGTAGGCAATAGAAAACACTTCTTCTCATTTGTACAATCAATCAAGTATCAACCTCCTTATGCATTCAGATTTACATTCAAATCTAACAAGACTTAATTGACAGAAAACAGTAAAATAACAACAACAATAAATCAGGAATACAAACCTGATAGACCAGTCATCTCTGAACACCAATCCTTTCTTTTGTATATGCTACTTGAAAGAACAGAACCTGCGTGTATACACTCTTTTGCCGAGATGAACCTGTGTATGGATTTGCAAATATTGACTTAGAACTTTGCTACAATTCCAGAATTCATACAAACCCAGATCATGATATATAACACATAAAACAGATGCAAAACATCAGATCTAGCCTCAACATGTATCAAATCATTCAAGAATAAGTCATCTCAAGTCTATTTAACCTAATCCAATATTGAACTCAAGGTGTACATAAATATTTCAGATCTAGTCCCAAACATAACCTTGCGACATAAAATATACTTCAGATAGAAGTATTCCTTAGAATCTTATTCACTTGCACATTTGGCCTTATGATCCTCTCTTCTTTATATAGTTTTTTTGGGTCTTTATCAATACCATGGACCAAATTCACTTAGGACCAATACCTTGGATCAAATACCATGGACCGAATACCTCAGACTAAATACCTAGGGTCAATATCATGGTCGAAAGATACCTTGGACCAAATACCTCAGACCAAAACCATGGTTTTCATCCTGTACACACTTTGCCTTCTGTTGGAGTGCATGTGTAGGTTATACACTATTTTTGTTCTGAGTACTTGCATGTATACACTTCTTGGACTAAGTGAACCTGTGTGTATCTCTTAAACTACTCTTACATCATCTTCTTCCTTCAACTTCTTTATTCTGATCAATAGACCTTAGTTCCATCTTCCTGATCCTTTGTACCACCACCATATTGCCTCTGAATATTCTTGGTAGCCTCTTATCAAAACTGAGTTGACCTGTAGAGTTTCGATTAAGGACATCATAAAAATATACTGCATAGTGGGGCTTTATAACACAAATCATGGAAGTATTTACATCCATATACATATGTACATGAACCAACATCATCAAAACATATACCAAAACACCAAGCCAAAACTGCTTTGCCTCAACCGATAGACAAAGAAGGATACATAAATCACATTTGATCCGCCATCTCCCATGTAGCTTCATCAGGCCTAAAGCATTTTCATTGTGCCTTAACTTGATTGATTGCTCAATTCCAGAGCATGGGCACCTTTTTCTGCAATATACACCGAGACTCTAGCTGGAATTCTCCATCTGCTTCCACTTGCAATACATACCAGTCAATCACATGATCAATATCCTTAACTTACTTGTTAAGTAATGATGCATGGAATACATTGTGGAATTTCAGTGTCAGAGACAGTGGAAGTCAACAGGCTATTGGCCCAATCCTCTCAATGATACTGAAGGGTCCACCAAACTGTGGTGCCATCTTGGTAGATGATCCAATCCAAAGTGAGATCTTCATTGGTTTGATGTGCAAGTACACCTGTTCCCCATCCCAGAACTCCTTGAATAACTTATTCCTCCTGACATATATTTTCTAGCTATCCTATGCCGCCTTTAGATTCATCTTAATCACCTGTATTTCTTGTTCCATGTCTCCAAACATATATGGTCCAATAATCACCCTGCAAATCAGATTGCTCCAACTGATGAGAGTACTCCAGTTCCTCCCATACAATGCCTCAAAAGGACTCATTCTCAATGACTCCTAATACCCACTCTTGTATGCAAACTCTACCAAGGGAATATAGTCTTCCCATTTACACTATTGATGCATCACGTACATCTTGAACTTGTTCTCTAATATATCATTGAACTTGTATGTCTATCCATCTTTTTGTAGATGATAAATCATACTGAAGGACAACTCTGTGCCTAAACCTGCAAAAAATTCCTTCCAAAACTTGGAAGTGAACTTCACATCCTCTTTAGACATAATATTATTTGGAACACCATCCAATTTGACCACATCTCGAATGAATACCTGTGCTACATCACTAGCTAAGAATGTAGACTTAATCGGAATGAAGTGTGCAACCTTTGTGATCAACCTATCCATAATAACCATCATGGAATCATGCTGTCTCACTGTATTTGGAAAACCTATGATGAATTCCATGGAAATGACCTCCCATTTCAATTCATGAATCACAATTGACTGTAGTAGTCCACTTGGATGCTTATGTTTTGCTTTCACCCAATGACATTCAAAACATCTAGCCACAAACTCTACTACGTTCCTATAGAAATTCAGCCATTAATAAAATTTCTTCACTACAATTAATGTCTTCTGATAACCTGGGTGACTCAAATATGGTTTCGCATGCAACTCCCTCAAGATCACCTTCTTGAGCTCACTACTCTTTTGCATATATATCTTGTCTTGGAACTTGACCAATCCATCTACCGTAAGACAATAATCCATATCCTATGCACTTACACCCACACCTGTACCATCACCTTTCCCTATACCTGTACCTGTATCATCACTACTACCTATACCTATCCCATCACATACACCTGTACCATCGCCTGTACCTATAAATGTGCTTTACTGCAACCTATGCACAATATCCATATATCTGACATCCTATTAACCTGCTTGCAAGATCCTATCTTGTAAATATATCCCATAGGAGCTTGTCACTGCTAAGTGATTTAGTTGTATCCACCTGCTAAGAGCATCAACCACTTTGTTCTTTTTCTCATTGATATATCGAATCTCAAAATCAAACTCACTAATCATGGCCAACCATCTAGCCTATATGGCATTAATATTTGACTGGTCAAACAAATACCTCAATCTAATATGCTCACTCATAAGTACAAATCTCCTGCCAAGAAAATATTTTCTCCACATCTTCAATGCATGTATAATCAATGCTAAATCCAAATCATGTGTGGGATAGTTCTGCTCATGTTCATTTAGTTTCTAGGACTTATAACACTCCACCTAACCATCCTACATAAGGAATCCACCAATTCCTCTCTTGTAAGCATATGTGTGCACTACAAAATCTTTGTCTGGATCTGCAATCTGTACCACGGGTGCATCTGTCAACCACTATTTAAGTTTCTCAAAGCTAGCCTTACACTCCTCAGTCCATTCAAACTTCTTACATTTCCTCTACAATGATGTGATAGGATAAGAAATCTGTGAGAAATTTCTAATGAACCTCCTATAATAACTTGCCAGACCCTTGGAATATCTCACCTCATCCACACTCTTAGGAGCTACCCACTCCATGATGGCATTTATCATCTCTAGATCTACTGAAATTCCCTCCTTGGAGACAACATCTCCCAGGTAGTGTACCTCACTCTCAAAGAAACTACACTTGTTGAGCTTAGCATACAACTGATGCTCCCACAAAAACCTCAACATTGTTGCTAAATGCTTCACATGCTCTTCCTCATTTTTAGAATATATCAGTATATCATCAATGAACACAATAGAAAAACTTATCAAAATATGGATGCAACACACTATTCATCAAACACATAAATATAGCTAGATCATGAGCTAAGCCAAATGAAACAAAAACAAACTCATAATTCCCATACCTGGACCTGAACCTAGTCTTGTAAATGTCCTCTTCTTTGATGTGTATCTCATGATATCCAGATCTTAGATCAATCTTCAAGAACACTACTACTCCCTTCAGCTAACCAAACAAGTCATCAATCCTCGACAACAGATATTTGTTCCTAATGGTCACTTTGTTCAACTACCTATAGTCAATGCATAATCTGAGTGTTCCATATTTCTTCTTCATAAACGATACTAATGTGCCCCATGGTGATACGCTTGGCCTAATGTAACCCTTGTCCAACATTTCCTTCAACTGCAACTTTAAATCAACCAACTTAGGTGTGGTCATCCTATAAGGTTCGATGTTGGAGCTCCCCCTGGCACTATCTAAATTGAAAATTTTACCCCCGTCTTAGGTGGCAACTCTATAATGCCCTCAGGAAATACATCTTTGAACTACTGTAAAACTTGGTACCTGCTCAACACATCCATATCCTCAACTTCCTTACCCTTATCACTATAAATGTGCATTGTGAATAACCTACACCCTTTCTTGCAGCTACACTTTGCTTGCATAGTTATGACCATCCTAATTGATATAGCTTTCTTCTTACCCTGTAAGACTCTTGGTTCCCCATTGTCATCAACACACTCAATGGCTTTATCAAACAATCCAACTTGGTTATATGAAGATACGACCAATCCATGTAGGAGAACATACAACAATGTAAACTTTGAAATGGGAATTGATATTGTTACCCATTTCGTAGAGATAGCAAAAAAGTGACCCGATTTTGAAAAGGGGTGATGCAGAACACACATGTTTTTTTAGAGCATAATTTTTGGCACTTTAATTTTTTTTTATGTACATTACGTCTTAGAATGGTAGTGATTTTCATGCTGATTTAAAAAAGTGGTAATTCTATGCCAATCCCTTTTTTTAAAAGACCTATTTTTTTACTTTAAATTTTCTAATGTATGAAATGTAAATAATTATTTTCTAAATTTAATAATTTTTGAAGCGGTCTTCTTCTTCATATTTTGTTTTTTTTATTTTTATTTTTTTTCTTTTTGTAGCGAGGTTTTTATTGTTTTGCATGTTTAAAGAAGAAATTCGATATTTTGAATTCTTGATATTCTACATATTTAACATTGTTAATTAATATTTCAATCCACATGAATAATTGTCTCTAAAAAAAATAATTTTAACAATTGACATAAAAATAACCATTTTTAACATAAATATAACTAAAAAACTACACGTTTTGATAATGTTTTGTAATTTTTCGCTAGAGATGACATGTCAAAATCACAATTTTTATAGCAAAATTTTAACTTAAAATGGTTAAATAATAGTTTTTTAATGAATTTCATGTCAAAAGATAATAATAATCACCATTTGTTTTCAAAAAATAATGATTAACATAAAAATTAACGCGAAGATCACATAATACAAATATTGAACGCACAACAACATTAATTGAGTGTTTATTCTTCTCATAAAATGTCAAAGTCAAAAAGTTACAAGTATAACTAATTAATAGTTACAAAAAAAGAGCTTGATTTCCAAGAATAACTTAAATTTAATGAACAATGTCATGTAATCCAAACTCTTCATTCTCTAGAGTTTCATCATTGTCTTCTTCCACAATATTTTCTGCTTCATTTTGCTCATTTTGCTCCTCTAATGGGTTTTTGATGTCTGTGAATCTCCCAATGTATGCCTTTCCAACAATTCCATGTAATGGTGGTTGGTGTTCCTTTGCCTTTTTTGCCACAAGTGATTCACTAAAGTCCCCTTTCTTCAACCCAATTTCTTACATTGCCTCTGGAAGAAATTGAAGAGCATTAATTCTTTGCTGAATAAAATTGCACTGTATTGGAACTTTTTCAATGGCAATGAAGTTTCTTCCTTTTTGAAGTCAACATGCTAGTGTTGTACCTAATTATCAAGCACAAAAGAAATAATGAAGTAAATTAGAACAATCACATATAAATTAATAAATAACATATTGAGATTCAATTCCATATAATAAAGCTTACTTGAGCTAGAAAATAAATCCAAAACCCAATCTCCTTCATTTGAACACATGTATATAAGATAGTTAATCAATAACTATGGTTTTTGATAAATGTTAACTATCTCTCATTTTGCTTCTTTGTCTTCATATGTTGGTTTTCTCACAATAGCATCATAAGTCAGTATTTGGATATGACTCTTTCCATCTACCCGATTAAAAATCATAGACATATAGCTATCATCTTTTGCCCAACTAACGATATGGATGAACTCACAATAATTCATAAATGGTTGATCTTCATAATTAAGAATATTTGACTTTTGCCTGTAACATGAAATAGTAAAAGTTCAATTAACGTGTACATAAATGAATTTTTTAACATGAATCAAATATGCATTTTAAATGTCTTACCATGTAAGTTGCATCCTTGAAATGTTTTCCCCTTGAAGCTTGAAAATAACGTTGCCAAATGTGTGTCTGAATGAAATGTCACAAATCTCCATAATGGTGATGACGTGACTTCTAGAAATACCACATCCACTTTACTCAAATCTTGATAAGTATAAGGGTCACTATCATAGTCAATGTTTGGAATATTGAAACCATGGGGAATATCTATAATAACTAGGGCATAATCCCTCTTAGGTATGATTTTAGCAATGTCTTCACAGTCGCCTTGTATTACTTGATATTGAATAGTGTCTAGCGCATTCCAAATGAAATGAGTAAGAGTTGGATCAAGTTCAACATTCTTAAGACGTTTCTTCTTCAATCTTTCTATCTTTATTTTTCAAATAAAGGTTCTGAAATTATTTGGTGCTCCATTTCATCCTTCTTCATCTTTTATAAAATAAACGAATATATGTGTAAGTTATAAATTAAAAATATTATACATCTGAATAAAAATGGATGTATAAATCAACATACCTTTTTAAATGCAAGATAAAACTTTTTTAATGTTGATGTAGAACTTGAATCTGGATAGTTGCGTATATCATCATCCCAACTATCTTCATTCAACAATTTAACCATTTGTTCTTGAATTTTCATGTAAACTTTTTGACTGCATAGATAGTGTAAAAAAAGTTAATATAATGATATGTATATCAAATACTACCAAGAACAATATGTTATATTTAAAGAAAATTATAATCTAGAAATAAATAAAAATAATTCAACAAACTTACTTTTGAAATTCCTCAGACAATTCCTCCAATGATAATTCCCCTGACCTCACACGAGATAATATTGATTTAACAAGTTTTTCATCATTCACTCCTTGCAATGCTCTCCAAGGTGTGATAGTCATATCTTTTGGAAGCTGCTTCATTTGAGGACCTGATTTAATGTTGCTACATATCAATGGATTAGACTTTTTGACCTTCTCATTTTTAATGCCAATGTTATCCCACATGCTGAAAATCTCATTAATCAACTCCAATATCTCTCGAGTTCTAAATGCCAACTCGAAAATGTTATCAACACCTCTGAATAAATCACTAAATTTGCCACCTTTGTCGCCTTTTGAATTGATTTTCTCTTCAATTTGATAGCCTATTTCCATCCAACATTCCTTTTGGAAATCTACAGTAACATTTATCCTCTCCCCGCCACATTTTTCTTGAAATTCACTATGAATAAATCTAACCCTTTGGATGAAAGTCATAAACATCCTATATTCATTATCTAAATTATGATCCCATGCCACTAATTTTTCTTCTGTATTTGATAAACCAACATAAATGATACATTTCATTGTTTCAAAATGTGGGTTATTAGGATATTCCTCCATCAATTATCTTTGAGCTTCTACATAATGGTTCTCCCCAAGCACATAATAATTGTATTCAAAACATTTTGACTTATCAAATGCTTCTTTGTTCGGAACTTGAACTAGATCAATAAGAAGCACATAATTAACCACAATAGCATATGGATTGTACCTCATCAATGTCTTCAAGTTGTGAAAATGTAGATGGTGTGGCTTTCTGATTTGATATTGACATTGTCCTTCACTTGCCTCATAGATTTTTTTGACATTAAGTTGAAATGTATGACCACCCTCAATTAGGTTTCTCTTTGTTAAGTTCTGTCGAATGGCATTTTGTTTTATTTGGATAATGCCATCCTCTAAATTGGCTCCAGGTGTAATGATTTCTTTTCTTTCTTTTGAATTATCACTAGGTTCTTGGTTGTTGGTAACGACTACTTCAAAATGTTCAACTTTACTTTTCTTCTTCATAACATTCTCAGCATTAACTATAACAAATTTATTCTTGGGCATTGTTACTTGTGGTCTTTTACGACTCTTATCAGTTCCAATTTCATCCTCAGTAATGACAACATATTCTTCACTACCAATTTCAACTTCCTCATCTTCAAAAGTAACTTGTCTACCCTTGCTAGATTTATCCACCAAAGGTTTTTTTCTGATCCCTTGGATGTAGTTTTGTAGCATCATGAATTACTACATTTTTCTTGTTTTCCATATCTTCTTATGACACCGAGTAGAAACTGCTGATAACTTTCATAATATCATGCTCTATCAAATGAATGTCTCCAAACCTAATTAAACAACTTTCAACAAATTTCTTCCAAACAAAATATCATATATCAATAAAAACAAAGTTAAAAAAATATAGTGAGACAATTACAATAACGCAAAACACAATATAAATAACAATACTTATGATATTTTGTTTCGTCTCATTTATGATTTGTTTACAGAACTTTGTAGATACCTCTCTCATGTCATACAATGAATATGATAACTGGTATTTGATCCTTTCATGTGACATGGGTGGTTTTGTAAGTATGTAAACAACTTCATTGTCCGGTACAGTTGAACACACATTTATGACTCTTCCAATCACATCATAAATTCTATTATCATTAGGTATATCAACATATAAATATTTCTGCACATTTTTCCTTTCTCTTTCTTTCACATAGTAGACTTTTGATGGAAGTTTCACTTCTTTTGATTTCTTCTAGTATGGAATCATCTTCTTATCATTTTAGACACTTGAAATATTTGTAGCCATCAACTTAGGTGGGGTTTGTTCACCAATGTTTTTTGAAGATCCACCTTTAAGAGTATTTGGTCCAGAAAGATTCACATAAATCTTCTTTGATGCCATTTTCCAGAAAAAAAGACACACATCAATAAGAAAATGACAAAAACATAGTAACTTTAATTAACCATGAAAACGATAAATGACAATTAATTTTATAAACCATAAAAATTTAGAAAAAAAAATTAAAATTAAAAAATACATCGCCTTGCTGCCTCACCCTGAAAATTAGCTAGCTAACCAAGCCGGCCATTGGGTCCGGCCCCCTTGCTCACCGTGGCAGCCCAACCACTGCCCCCCACCCAACCCTGGTGGCCCCGCCACCCTTGGATTGTCGGGCCACCTCGGGTGGCTAGCTCCCCCTTGCCACCCCGCGAGTAGGTAGGATGCTGAGGTCCAACAGGGGTAGCTATAGCAGCTCCCCCCTTGTGTCATCCCAGTGGCCCTCCCACCTGCGAGGTGGCTAGCTATCAAGGTGGCGTAGGGGGGAGCTAACGTAGCTCCTACCATGCCAATTGACAGCTCGATTGCCTGCGGGGTGGCGAGCCAGTGGGGTGGCATAGGGGTGAGATGCAGGTGGCAAGCCACTAGGCTATTAGGGTGGCACGGGGGGAGCTGCAGTATCTCCCTTGCGCCACCCCAACAACCCGCCACATCATGGGCGGGCAGGCCGTCAGGGTGGCACGGGGGCAGTTGCTGCAAGAGTCATCTCACCACCTCGCGGGTGGGTAGGTCATCGCCGTGGTGCTGGGGGAGCTGTTGTAGCCCCCCCTGCGCCACTCCGGTGGCCCACCCACCACCCCGATGGTTGGCAGAATGGGACGAAAGGCCAAGTAGCCATCCCCATCGCCTCTAACCTACAAGGCTGTTTGGCCGCTGTGAACATTACCGGACCCATCATTCCCAGTGTGGATGTAGTGGGTAAATTTGGTCCACAAAAATTTTTAAATAAAAAAACAAAAATTAAACTTCATTAAGCTTATTTAATTTTAAAATTTGCAAAGAAAAAAGTTAACTAACCTTTCAAATGCGAGAATCCTCTGTTGAATATGTTGTTGATAGCAATGTAGCTGCTCCACAAATTCACTCCAAGTCTTTTAACGAACCTCGGAAAACCTTGATGTGATGTGAGTAATAGTGATAATGAAATTTATTATATAGGTTAAATTACAGAGATGTTTTACCGTATGGTTAATGTGGGATTAATTTGTTTAAAAAAAAATTAACATGTTAATTTTTTTATGGCAATATAGGAAACTATGATAAAGCGAATATTATGGAATTGTTTTATAGCGCAGTGAATATGGGATTAATTTGTTTTAGAAGGTATTATAAAAAAATTTAAAAAATAATTGTTGTTAGTAATATTATATAGTTTAACTATTAAAATATTTAGGTAAAAGTTTTAGTTTTTCAATTTTATTTTTAAAGATTTATTTCATAAAAAAATTTAGTTAAAATGTTTCAATAAATTGTAGAATAAAATAATGAAGGGAAATATGTGAAATGAAATTTTTGGAGGGAAATATTTTGGCAAAACTTTTTGGAGGGAAAATTTCATTCTCTAAGCTATATCATATCTTTAGAAGAGTCTGCATTTGTATAATTAAACCTCTTCTATTTGAAAGGGATGGATTCTTCTGATAGTGAAGTTTTTCTTTGTAAAGCATCAACATCTTCATCGCATAAAAACTCTAATCATATTGATGAATGTAACAAAAATTCTTCGACTATGAATAGAAAGTCAATTCTTCCACTTAGTCCTAATCCTAAGGACTATGAGAGAAACATTGATGAAAGAGGTGATGAAGAATTTTAAATAAATAAAGAGTCATGGATTCCACTTTGTCCTAATCCTAAGGATTATGAGAGAAATAGTGATGAGGAGCATGATGAAGAATTTCAAAAGGATGGAGTGTCACGATGTCCAATTAGTCATAATCCTATGGACTATGAGAGTAGTAGTGATGGAGAGCATGATGACAAATTTCAAAAGAATGGAGTGTCACAGTGTCCACTTAGTCCTAATCCTATGGACGATGAGAGCAACAGTGATGAAGATCATGATAACAAATTTCAAAAGAATGGAGTGTCATGTTGTCCGCTTAGTCCTAATCCTAAGGACTATGAGAGCAACAGTGATGAAGAGCATGATGAAAAAATTCGAAAGAATGGAGTGTAACGATGTCCTCTTAGTCCTAATCCTATGGACCATGAGAGCAGCATTGATGAAGAGCATGATAACAAATTTCAAAAGAATGGAGTGTCACGATGTCCACTTAGTCCTAATCCTAAGGACTATGAGAGCAACAATGATGAAGAGCATGATGAAAATTTTCAAAAGAATGGAGTGTCATGGTGTCCTCTTAGTCCTAATCCTATGGACTATGAGAGCAGTAGTGATGAAGAGCATGATGACGAATTTCAAAAGAACTAAGTGTAACGGTGTCCTCTTAGTCCTAATCCTATGGATTATGAGAGACAAAGTGATGAAGAATTTCAAAAGAATGGAGTGTCAGACTGTCCACTTAGTCCTAATCTTGTGGACTATGAGAGCAATAGTGATGAAGAGCATGATGACGAATTTCAAAAGAATGGAGTGTCATGGTGTCCAATTAGTCCTAATCCTATGGACTATGAGAGCAATAGTGATGAAGAGCGTGATGATGAATTTCAAAAGAATGGAGTGTCACGATGTCCTCTTAGTCCTAATCCTATGGACTATGAGAGAAGTAGTGATGAAGCGCATGATGACAAATTTCAAAAGAATGGAGTGTCATGGTGTCCTCTTAGTCCTAATCCTATGGACTATGAGAGCAACAGTGATGAAGAGCATGATGACGAATTTCAAAAGAATGTTGTGTCATGGTGTCCTCTTAGTCCTAATCCTATGGACTATGAGAGCAGCAGTGATGAAGAATTTCAACTGAATAGAGTGTCACAATGTCCACTTAGTCCTAATCCTATGGACTATGAAAGTAGCAGCGATGAAGAACATGATGAAGAATTTCAAAAGAATGAAGTGTCAAAATGTCCACTTAGTGTTAATCCTATGGACTATGAGAGCAACAGTGATGAAGAGTGCGATGAAAAATTTCAAAAGAATGGAGTGTCATGGTGTCCTCTTAGTCCTAATCCAATGGACTATGAGAGCAATAGTGATGAAGAGCATGATGACAAATTTCAAAAGAATGGAGTGTCACAGTGTCCACTTAGTCCTAATCTTATGGACTATGAGAGAAGTAGTGATGAAGAGCATGATGAAAATTTTCAAAATAATGGAGTGTCACAGTGTCCTCTTAGTCCTAATCCTATGGACTATGAGAGCAGTAGTGATGGAGGACAGGATGAAGCACTTAGTCCTAATCCTAATGAATATAAAGGTAGCAGTGACAAAGGACAGAATGTAGCATTTTCAGTAAGTATACAGTCACATTTTCAATGTAGTCCTAATTCTATGGACTATGAGAGTAGCATTGACAATGCACATGAGGAAGAATATCCAATAAACATTGAGTCAAATTTTCCATTTAGTCCAAATTCTAAGGACTATGACAGTAGCACTGAAGAAGGGGAAGATGAAGAATATCGTCCAAGTCAGTATTTGAAAAGCACAATTGATCATAGTGTGGATACCATTCCTCTTAATGATAATGAAAATGCTTACACAAATGATGATCCAATGATGAAGATGTTGCCAAGAAATATTGTATTGAGGAGTAGAAGAAGACCTTTTCGTATCAATGCAAGATGTTCTAGTTATACAATGTGTAGAGTAGAATATTTGATGAGAAGAAGTTCTATCAGTACTCTCATTTCAAGTGAATGTTGTCAAAAATATTGCTTGAAACATATGGATTTCAAATTTTCAGTAGAGAAAAGGAAGAGATATTTGTCAATGAATAAAAGCATGAAAAAATCATATTTAGCTGGGTGTATACAATCTACATTGTTAGGTTATGATTATCATATTGGGTCTTTATTTATCTGTAGAAAGGCTTTCAAAATGTTTCATTCAATGGAGAATTTTCGTCTCTTGAGAATTCAAGAAAATTTGGAAAAGGATCCCATATCTTATTCAGAAGTACGTCATAAATGACAGTTTGGGCCATTATCAAATACTTCAATGTCATGGATGAAAGATTTATTACAAAGCATGGAAAGTGTATGCCAAATAGAGAGATAATACATATTCCAGATAATTTTCCGAGATGAGAAATCTACAACTTATACAAAGAATATGTAGAAGGTGCTGAGGGACATGGTCGGTTTATTACATATCAATATTTTGTGAAGGTATGGAATAAAGAATTCAATAATGTCTGTATTCCTAAGAAGACAAAGATGGGGATTTGCAATACATGTGCTTCTCTTAAATAAAAAAGGGACAAATGTGAAGGGTCAGAAAGAGGTAAGCATTCATAAATTTAACTTTTAAAATTGTATAGTCATCAACTATGAAAACATATTTCTTAATGGCTTTATTTTATGTTGTTTAGATTCATTTGTCAAAGAAGTTCAGGAGCATTGCGAACAACAAACACGTGAAAGGAAAAAGTTATAAAAGCATCAAAAGAATTGTGATGATAATCCGAATAAATATTTTGGTTTGATAATTGATGGTATGGACCAGAAGAAAACACTTTTACCACATTTTGTTTGCACACCCAAAAATTTACAGGAGGAAAATTTTATTCAATATCACTTGGTCGGTTGTATGGTCTTCAATGGGAAAATGTTGCCAAGGGTGTACTTCACAGCTCCAAATATTCATAATGATGCAAATCTGAAAATAACTATAATTCATGATGTGCTTTCTCATTGGCCTGGTAATCTTCCTGAAGTTTTGTATCTAGAATTGGACAACACTTGCCATGAAAACAAAAATCAGGTTGTTTTGGATATCTAAACATGCTTGTTGAATTGAGAATTTTTTAGTAGGTAAAGGTTGGTTTCATTATTATTGGGCACACTCATGACCATATTTACCAGATGTTCAGTGATTTTTCAGTCACATTGAGGAGGAAGGAATTTGGGGGCTTGCCATCATTAATTGACTGTATTAAGAAATCATACATGCCAAAGCCTACCTTTGATGTGTTGGAAGAAATTGTTGACATGGGAAGGTTTATTCTGGGATCACATGGTGAGGAGAAATTCATTGAACAATTTAATGACATTAGCTTCCAACATTAATTTCGTATCAAAAACATTGATGGGAAAAAAATATTATGGGGCAAGAAGTATTCAACTACTGCAAAATGGGAACCGTCATAAGGTTTGGAATTTTTGAATTTCATTCCATATCATCCAATATTTGCATCAAAAATATTGTTATTATAATCAGTTGGTGAAGTTCATAATGTACGCCGACAGAATAGAGATATAAATTATTTTGATTTCCTAGAAGAAATTAAAAAAATGTATTAGATATACATATGAGTACTTTGACATTGTTGATTCAACTTGGTGGGAGTAATTTTTCAATAATCAAAGTGATATTATTTCAACAACAATGAATGAAGATATACCTTTGAAAAATCCATTTATTTGGCCATAAAATGTGTCAAATGAACATTAGGAAATAAACATTGTTGAACAACAACAATCTCAAGGTATTATTAATTCTTCAGAAGCAGAGGAAAGAGAGATGTATATTGGTTCCAGAAGATCTTGTGCACAACATGAAGCCATGGAAGACCTTTAGAGGGGTTCAGTATAGGATATTAAGGAGGGTTGCATGATTGTAGTGCTAGCAGATGGAGATCCCAATAGCTATCCATTCTGGGTTGCTAAGGTTATAAAGGTCTTTATAGAAAATGAGGATGTTACAGTTGTTGAATTACATTGGTATGCAACAAATACACACCCATTCAATGGTGTGTACAAGGCAGAGATGGTAGTTGAAAAACAACATGGCGGAAAAGGAAAATTAAAGGGTATAGATATAAATTGTTGCCACACAAACATCTTAAAATTGGAGGATGTTGACATACTTGTTTATAACTTCAGTTTAACAAAGAGAGGAACTCTTCACTTCAAGATGATAGAGATTATGAAAAGGTTGTTACCGGAGGGAACAGTGTTGAGATGGGAGTCTGCTGAAACCAGTCATAGATCTAGAAGAATTTTGAAACCTGAAATGGTGGGAATGCATGTGGACTCAGATGGGGCACTAGTTGATGAAAGAGAAGAATATGGGACATCTTCGTCAACGTCCATTCATTCATATGAAGATGTGAATTCTGATGGTGTGCAAGAAAATATGAGTGATTTTGAATAATTTTCTAAGACAATTTATATAACTAATGTTTGCATCATATCTTGAAATAAAAATTATGATTTCTGTATGGTGTTAAATCAGAAGTTACGAGTCATTTTTATGTTGCTGGAGTATATGTCTCAATTATGATAATTTTTATTGTTTATAATATATACAATGCAACATTAAATTAGAGATATAATGTATTTTTCATTCAATATACAAATAATGACATTTTGATTAATTTAGTCATGTAATTTTTTCATGATGTCATGGTTTTTTAATTTTATGGTTGAAAAAATTCCATTTTTTTTTTTGTATCTAGAATGTTATAGTTGAAAACATGCTGACTTTATACTTAGGAAAGAAAAATGTTATTCTACCAAAAACATTAGTGTTTTTTTTCCTCATAAACAACTATTCTTTTGCACATAAAAATTCGATTTTACTAGCATTTTTTAACAATGTTGAAAATTGAACCTAAAAAAAAAAAAAATCATTTTTCTAGTATCAACACCTTTTCATTTTCAAGGTGTTTTTTGCATGAAAATTCCATTTTCACTGGAATTTTTAAAACATGTTCAAAATTAACCCTAAAAAAAACCCATCGTTCCAGTATACACATTTTTCATTTTTAGCACTGTTTTTGATGTTTTTTTGGGGTTTTTTTGCCAGAGTTCCCATTTTGAGTTTATATTTCCCGTTTCGAAGTTTAAATTGTTATACTATATGAACCGAATGGTAATACATTCAAATGTGCTACGGTAGCCATACCATTGAAGTCAAATGCACAAGCTCTTACCCAAGGATGAACACGCTTCTTCATACTTGTAGCCAACTACACCAACCTAGAGTCGACATGTAATTCCTTACTCAAACCACACTTATCCACCAAGTCAAGACTAAGATAGCTATAATTAGCTCCAGGGTCAATCAAAATTGAAATAATTTGATCACAAAGCTTATTGTCCATCTCAATGATAGATGCATGATTATCTTCCTATTTGTTATCCAATGCTGCATAGATACATGGAATACTTTGACCAACATCTCCAATAGTTTGTGCCTCTTGCACACTATATATATTAGGCCTACCACTCTAGTACTATGGATAGTCTCTCCTACGATGATCTCCTCCACAAGTAGAACATAGCACAAGCTCCTTATTTTTTTCCTTAGATCGGTGTCCATGTACTCTCTCTGATGCACTAAACCTATTTAGGTGGTGCAACATTCTCCATGTTACCTTTATCTTGACGCCTTGCTCTCTTTCTGTCCCATTTCCCTTTGTTATTTTCATGACTTCTCCAATTTGGCTTACTCTTAGTTCCACACTTCGATTGTTCATAGAAATGCCTTAGCTTCTGATGAGGCTCATCATTGGGTAAAATATATGCACCTTAATACACCTCCAAGCTTACTAAAATAAAGTTTTCTCATAATTCCTTACATGTTTTAATTATATTTTGCTTAATGAGACGAGTAAAAGTAAGATGTTATGTCTAGTGGTCTAATGTGCATTGATTGCAGGTTTTTGGGAGAAACTTATGGCTAATTAAGGTACAAGAACTCGAATGAGACAAGAAGGAGAGATTATAGGAGATGGATCTTCCTCATTAAATCCTTGCTCATTCGAATATCCCTCAATCAAATGACACTAGCTCGGAGTTGCAAGCAGTCGAGTCATGAGAATCATTGGTAGTCAAGCCAGTGATAATTAAGAAACAATTTATCTTGAGATTGGGATCTAAGACTCCCTAGATTTAAGGAATTTGTTGGCAACTTTAGTTGTATAAATAAGGAATCCTAGAGCCTCATTAGGATTCAAAAATTTTATGCAAGATAAATAAGCACTTATTTTTTTGATATGTTAATGAAAATGAGCATTCCCTTGATCCAACATTAATTTGACTCAAAGGACTGAAGCTCTTAATTTAGGGCCCAACTCTAGCAGTAGAGTTTCCTCTTATTGTACTCATATGCTTAGATTATTTCATAGATTACTTGTTGAATTGATTTTGGCATTGTTACATTGCAAGTATTTGTGAAATTGATTAGTTTGCTTCCATTTGTGCATAGCTTTAGGGATAGATAAAGAAATAAAAAAAACACTGATAACAAGTGAATCTTACCTTATTCCTCCCTTCAGGGAGCATGGTTTGAGGAAACACTCACATTCAGCCCAAAAAGACAAAATTCTAATTTCTTATGAAATTTAGGGTTTTCTACTAAGTAGGCCAAAATCTTTCAATTTTCAAAGATAGGTTGTAGTTGTCATTTATGATATCTTAAGATTTGTATGATATTTCATGGTGTTTTTAGAATAGGCTGCAAGCATTTCCATGCATGAACTACGGAAATAAGTGATGAAGTTTTGTTTTCCTATGTTGATGTAAACCTTTTCTGTTTTGACATGATTTATGGATAAATGCCACAATGATGTGTATATTCTAGGAGTTTCAATAGTTCAAGAATACCTCATATCATCTTCATCCAAGCCATACCAACACACGATCCCCAAACATCACTAAGTTCACAGTCCAAGTTATCATTTCACAAGGACAACTTGCCATGCTTGTTGAGCAAATCCAACCATCATACAACATCAGTTTGAGTTCTAAGTGAATCCTAACCACTTCCTTTCCTTATTCCTTCAATCACTCACCTTCCCTAAGCCCCATACCACTATCTAGGCCACTCCTTATGATTTCGGCCTGTTTGTGTAGGAAAACAGGGAATCCTGTAGGTGAATTAGGACATCCTATAAGACGACTTGTAGTGTCCTGGTTTGAGCCCGATTTGTGAGAAATGCATCAAAAAATCTAGGAGAAGACCCCTTCTTTTCTCCCAAGCCATCTGACCCACCACAACCATATCTCTCTACACCTATCCCACCTACCATATAGTCAATAAGTATTAGCATTTGTGTTATCATAAAAAAAAGGACAAAAAGAAAAGGTTAATATGCTTATTCTTGTGCACAACAGTTAAGTGTTGATTAGATCATATTGCATGCTTAGGATAGTTAGGATTTCACATGTGCTAAAGTAGAATTCTTTTGAACCGAGGTATCTTAACAAATAGCTAAATGAGTTGAGTGTGTTAGGCATCTATTTTAGTCTTTCATTACTGCAGTAGATAGTATTCCAATTCTCTCAATTATGGTAAAATTCTCTTTTCTCAATTGGTAATCAAACTTGTTCTAAATCAATAGAAGGTTGGTTTAAGAAACCATAGTGGTATATCGCCAGCTCAACAGTGACAAAGAGTGGATCCATTTCATCCATTTGTGTATACAATATTGTCACCTCCAAGTTTGTACAAACCCTGAATTGATGAACTAAAGTTGTAGCCCTAGGAGTTGCAACATTCTTGCCGGGCAAGTGTCTGAGTAGATGTGATTTGTGCTTTCTTTCTTCCATTTCTTATCTCTTTTCATTCTGCTATTAGCTTCATTTTTGCAAAGGTAGTTGTAAGTTCCTTTGCTTTCCTTTCCATTCTATTGTGATTTCATTCAGTAGTTAGTTTCATTCAATTTGTCTTTCCATTTCTGCAATTAGTCTTAAAGCTTGAAAAACAAAACAAGACAAAAATACTTCTTTAATGCATCGTAGGAATAGGAATAACTTAGGAAAATTTCTGACAAATACCCCCACCACTTCAAGCAACCAACCTTCCCTCTTCTTCGATGGCTATGAATTAGAGGACCCCTTCGACAAACAACCAAAGATTTTTGAAGAGCCTATAGGGGAAGAAGATGAAGTATCCATTCCAATTAACCTTTTTTTTTTAAATAGAAATGAAAGGGGAGATAGAGAAAGAGTTGACGGTGCTTTTCCTATCAGAGAAACCAATGGGGATGCAAAAATGAAAAATATAAGCCACTCTGCTCTTCCTCACATCCATGGCGTGAACTTAGATGATCCAAATACTTTCTTGTTTGAATTTTCTGCCATATACATAACTTATGATTACACCAGTAATTCTCAAAAGATGAAATTATTCCAATCCACTGTCACGGATGCATCTCTGCGATGGTTCATGGGTTTACCTAGGGATACTATCACCACTTGTGCTCAGATGCAACAAGATTTCAACAACAAGTGTAGCGGCTACTGCAGGTCCAAAGACACTAAAGAGGAAATTTTTACTATGACCTTGGGGCATGATGAGTCCTTAGAGTATTATGAGGAAAGATTCCAGCTTAGCTATAAAAGGGCCAAGTGCACACTTGATCCTGAGTCACTTAAGCTAGTCCTACTCAGGGGGATCAAGGAATATCTCCTGGATACCCTAAACCTGCTATTAGGAGGGGACATCCACCATTTACCTTATGAGGATATCAAGACCGTCTTTAAGAACCATTTGAGGGCAACTACAAAATAGGTAGGGTTAGTCAAATAGTGGCTAGCTCATCCTCTTCCAACACTGCTATAAAAAGTGACATTGGGAACGTGTTGGAAGATTTAAGAGTGAAATGTTGCAAACCCTTTCCCTACAAATGGACAATATGCAAATCAAGAGGGAGCATGAGGAAGTAGGGAGAGCATTAACCATATTCTTCCCTAGATGCAGAAGGAGGCACCCTAGGAATGAATTTCCATTAAACCTTATGGAAATTTGCTTAATCTATGAAGAAAAAAACTCCATAGATAAGTGCCCCTCTCTACTTGGACAAAAAGTTGTGTATCAGGGAACTGGAGGGGTGACTGAACAACTCCTCTAAATAAATCAAAGGAGGCCTCATGGGCCTTCACCATACTAGCAGGGCGTGCAAGGTTCATCCTTTTCATATTAAAACCCTAACCAAAACACATCCATTCCCTCTTGGGGCCTCCCTTCTCATCCCTCCTGGTCTACACCTTTTCCCTAGTCTTTTGCACCTTAGTACAATTCCCAATCGACCAACTAGCCATTCAGTCATATACTCCTCCACAACCTCAGTGGAATGCATCACCCTAGGGGTGGAGGCCCCCATACAACAGTGTTCCAAATTTATTGCCTTCACCTCCTACTCAACCACAACTTTTATACCCTGCTCCACCTAAACAGCCTCATATGCCTCCCCAACCAAATTTGAACTCGAACAAGAGACAGGCACAATAGGTCTACAGTGGAGAGACATCCTACCCTTCTTATGTTGTGGCAATCTAGGAAATCAACCTGAGGTCTGGGAGAGTGCTCTTAGATAACCAACCTCCATCTCCACCCAGGGAGAGTGAGGAGGAAAGAGAGAAAAGTATGCCTAAAGTGAATCCACCACCCCTTCCTGAAATATCGACTCATCTAGTCTAGCATACCCCAAAAGAGAATGAACTTCTAGGTGAATTGAAAAATCTATGTGTCAAAATCCCACTTGTTCAAGCCATTAAGGATGTATGTGTTTACAACAAAATGAATAAAGAGAAGTGTTTCAAACATCCAGGGAGGTGAAAAAGAGATGCCCCTACCATTAATGTCATTGGATAATTGTCTAACCTAATGTTGGGACAGGTAATTTGCCCAAAGTATTTAGACCTCAGAAGCCTTGTAGTAGATGTCCATGTTAGTGGCACCATTTTCCCACATACCTTGATTGATATTGGGGCTTCCGTTATTGTAATGACTAATGACACCATGCTCACACTGAATCGCCAGTGTTCCTTAAGAAAGATCATGTCAGTCTTGTAACTTGTAGACCGATTGACATTAGCCCCTAAGGGGATTATTGAGGATGTGATGGTCTCCATTGACTCTTGGGAGTACCCTACAAACTTCCTAGTTCTCCTGCTTAAGACCAAATTTAATGGTTATCCTCTCATACTTGGGAGGCCTTGGTTAGCCATTGTTGATGCCTACATCAGCTGTAGGGTTGGAAACATGACTATAAAATATGGGCATCTATCGAAGCAATTGGGCTTGTACCCTACTGCTCAACCATATTTAGAACATTATTTACCTTTATGGTAGATGAGGACGAAGAAGATGAAGTCTACTCTGCCCAACTCTATACCCTAGAAACTGCGATAGGGGGAGGACAACCTGATTAAGATCATTTGATTGAACACATCCTCCAAAATCCAACTCCCTACACCATTTATTTGGAGGAAGTAGTGAAGGAAACCAAGAAAAACCATTGGACTGATCTATGCTTAGCTGACTCAAATCCTACTCGTGTCAAGGCAATAGAATTCGACCCTAAAAGAACTCTAAAAATCAACCCCTCTCTCTATACATGAAGAAGCATTGTTATGTAAGATGCTAAGAGAGAATTTCGATGTCTTTACTTGGAATTACAAGGAAATGAAGGGAGTACACCCCTCAATGTGTACTCACTGCATTTACATCAAATAAGGTTGCAAACCAATCCAACAACCCCAAAGGAGAATGAACCCATATCTCAAGGATATAGTCAAAGAAGAATTGCAAAAGTTATTGGATGCAGGATTCATTTACTCTATCTCATACAGTGAGTGGGTGTCTCCTTTGGTGCTAGTTCCAAAGAAAAATGGAAAGAAGAGGATTTGTGTTGATTACAGAGAGTTAAATAAAGCAACAAAAACTGACCATTTCTCTCTACCTTTCATTAAACAAGTGTTAGATGGCTTGGTGGGTAAATTTTTTTTCTCTTTCTTAGATGGGTTCAGCGGGTACAACCAAATACAGATTAGCCCAGAGGACCAAGATAAAACCACCTTCACCTGTCCTTGGGGTACTTTCACTTATAGTGTCCTTCCTTTTGGTCTATGCAAATCCCCTACCACTTTCCAGAGGGCATTCTTGAGTATATTTGCAGAGCTAGTCCATGATGCAGTAGAAATTTATATGGATGACTTTACACCCTATGGGTGTGATTTCTAGGAGGCTCTCTCTAACCTGGGTAATGTGCTGAATAAATGCATTGAAATAAACTTTCCCTTAGTCCCCCAAAATGTGAGTTCTTGATTACTGCAGGGACTGTTCTAGGTTACTCAATATCCCAGGAAGGACTACAGGTAGACCCAAATAAGATAGACATCATCAAAAGGGTCCTGAATCCGCAAAAGTAGAGTGATGTCTAAAGTTTTTAGGTTTATCCAGACACTCTAGGATATTTATAAAATATTTCAGCAAGTTAACTTCTCATTTATTTGGATTATTGGAAAAAGAGTTCAAATTTTTATGGTCAGAAAGCTATCAAGAAGCCTTGGACACCCTAAAGGAAAAGTTGACTACTGTACCTATTCTCGAAGGCCCAAATTGGGCTCTTCCTTCTGATATACATGATGATTCATCTCACAAAGCTATTGGAGAAGCTCTAGGCTAGATAGATGACAAGCTATCTTATGCCATTTACTTCATCAATAAGAATATTCTGAAAGACTTCTAGATGAACTACACAGTGACTGAAAAAGAGCTCCTAGCTGTTGTGCATTCATTGAATAAATTTAGGCATTACATTACTGGTTACCAAACATTTGTACATACTGACCATGCTGCAATTAAATATATGATGAATATACCTGATGTAGCCCAAATTATTAGATGGTTACTTTTATTGCATGATCCGGATTTAAACAGGAACACAACAAATTACAGAGATAACCATATACACAAATATGCAGCGGAAATAATACTTCATTTCATTAATGGAAAATACTAAAATATGCTTACAATCAGAAATGGAAATAAACTGGCTAGGGCGATGG
>APFE031638879.1:0-11729 GCA_000404065.3 Pinus taeda | reverse complement strand
CTGCCCATTTCTATTGTGTCCGACCGCGACCCAATCTTCACCAACAATTTTTGGCAGGAACTCTTGAGAATACAAGGCACTCAACTAAAACTCATTACTTCCTACCATCTGAAAAAAGATGGTCAAACTGAAGCCGTCAACAAATGTCTAGAAACCTACCTTAGGTGTTTTACTTCAGAAAAACAACACATTTGGGTACATTGCCTACCTCTGGCAGAATGGTGGTATAACACCAACTATCATGCCACCACCGAAATGACTCCCTATGAAGCAGTATATGGTCAACTCCCACCTTCACCTACTTCATATCTCAAGGGATGCTCAAAAGTCCAAGCAGTGGATCAACTCCTACAACACCGCGCGACTATGCTTGCCCATCTTCGAGAGAATCTTCATCAAGCTCAGAACCGCATGAAGCAACAGGTAGACCAGCATCGCTCAGAACGCCAACTTCAAGAAGGGGATCAGGTCTTTTTACGGCACCAACCATATAAGCAAACATCACTCAAAGACAAGGGATGTCAGAAACTCTCTCCCAAATTCTACCGACCATATCAAGTACTTTAATGCATTGGAGAAGTGGTTTACAAGTTGGCTTTGCCACCTACTGCAAAAATCCATCCAGTTTTTCATGTCTCATGCCTCAAGAAAGTGATTGGGAACAATTGCAGAATTCAGACTAGTCTACCAAAATTGGACAAATAAGGATCCATCTGGCTTCAACCAGAAAAGGTCCTCGACACACGAGTCAAGCAACTACGCGGCCGCATGATTAAGGAAGTCAGAGTCAAATGGAAAGACACCTCTCCAGAAGATGCAACTTGGGAGCGAGCCACTATTCTGCAGCAGTTTCCGCAGCTTCAGCCTTGAGGACAATGCTATTCTTAAGGGGGTGGGCATGTTAGGGTCCCACCCTAACCCGCTTATCTATGTAATCGGACCACGTTATAGTCAAGAGTCAATAAAGCCCATATTAATAATTGTAAGTGGTTAATCAACAATTAATAACGAAACCACAATTAGTTGCAAATGGGCCATAGTATTAGATAGATGGTATTAGTAATACGCGGTATTGGCTCGTGGTATTGCACGTAGGAGTCATATATAAAGGATAGAAACTCCCTGCGAGGAGCATCGTGTATTACTTTGTAATCGAGCTTTTCTCTATTGGAGGTTGCCCCCTCGAAGAGGCAAGTGAACATTACTCTCTGAATAATAAAATCATTGATATTTTGTGTTCTGGGTCTCTTTTCTTAACATATTCTGTATTTGGGTATCATTTGTAGGTTAAGAGCATAACATATTAACCATGTGTATACACTGCTTGGACAAGGTGAACAAGCATATACTTCTTAAACCACTCTCTTTCTTCAATCTCTCATATTTGATATGTAAGTTAACTTGTTGCATTGTGAACTATCATTTGTGTGAGTTTCCATCAAGGACAACACCTGTATCATAATTCCAACAATCTCCCCCTTTGGACTTGATGGAAACAACAACACCAAGACACTCCCCTCCTTTGACATCAAGGGCAAAGGGCAGACCAAGATATTCTCCACCTTCGATATACATTACGCTACCCATGCTCCCCCTGAGTACATGCTGAAATCTCTAATTAAGATCCCCCTTTGTACATGCTGAGATGCACTGAACAATCCGTGCTCCCCCTAAGCACATGCAAAGTCTACAAAAAATTATTTTTCAAAAGAATAACATGACTCTATAACTCAACTAAGTGAGTATGACATTCCTATCACCAATGACTCATACATACATTAATCTCCCAACCAAGTTGGGATACACCAATTTTGACTCATCCACCCAACCAAGTGGAGATATACCAAAGGTTTATACGCGACTGAAATAGAAATTATTACATCATCTTTACCATGCATAGTGGGGTTACAAATTAGGTCTTTTCATGACCTTTACATCAAATGTTATACGTGACATTTCTAACAAGGACCAAAAATATAAACAAGACCATGATAGTCATCAACAACTATCATACACCATATATGATCTGCACCATCATCATTTGTCAGCAACATCAAGATCAACAGTCTGTATATGTCCATCATCAAAAGGGTCACCTAAATCAAAACAACCATGTAGATCAAGCAATATAAGCATCTTCATATTACCAAGATATTCTAACATAATTCCAACACCACATTATTAGAAGTGTATGCTCCCCCTAAACTTGTGCCAACTATTCATTGTTAAATCTGATCATTGCCAATATCAGTAAGAATCATCAAGGAATCATCATCAATCAAATATACATCAAGTCATCAACAATTGAAGAGCAATTCTACATATTATCAACAGACTGTAATCATCATCAATCAGAACAAAACAAATATTTGATAATTGACTAAACCATATAACACCCCTTGTCCCACTGCTTTTTGCTCAAACCAACATATACGTGATTGTGTAGCTTTGAACACGTTTATATATGCGACTTGTCTTCTTTAAACTTGTGTATGACATTTATAACACTGAATTTTAACACTTTCAGCTCCCCCTGAGGTTATTATGTCTGTACACTGTGCTATGCCACATCTTTCTGACTATACTTCCTTCTTCTTCCATTTCTTTAAGTGTGATGATGTTTTCTCCTTTTGGTATGGTGACCGAAATTTTCTCCTGAATTCCTTTGCTATATGTCCAAACTTGTTACATGCATAACATCTTGTATGTTTCATCTTCCTTCCATAGCAGTCAATGGTTTTGTGACCAAACATATTGCAATAAAAACAATATCCCTTAATGTACCTGGAAGCTGATGATCTTTCTGTGTGATAGTATTGAACCATTCTACTTTTGCATCTCGCTGCAACATGTCCAAAATTATGACATATAAAACGTTCAACATTATTCATCAAAGGAAATAACCGTTTATCACTTCCATAGTTAGGAGTAAAAGGTTTTCTTTGAAGACTTTATTTCCTTGGTTGTTGATGGGGTTGACCTCTCATCTCCTTGTTGATCATTTCAGATTTTGCATTAGAGTTCCTTGCCTCACATTGTGAGCTAGATTTACCTTCAACATAGTCATGAAAACCAAGACCAGTTTTGATGGTGGGAGACCTTTGACTACTAAGAATATTATCCAAAATCTTAGTATTATTTTGAAATCATAACAGTTTATCATTTTCTTCTAATTTACCTTCTAAGATATTTACCTCAACTTGATATTTCTCTTCCTTTTCCAGATATTTCTTCTTCAAGATTTCTTCAGCCTTTCTTCCTTCTTCCACTTGTTGCCTTAATTTGAGAATCCCATTTTCTCGTTCTTCATTTTTTTGAGGTAGTTCCTCATTCTACTTATTTTCAAGATCTTATTTTAGAGAGAGGATCTTAGCTTCAAGAATTTCATAGTAATTGGATCTATCTTTAAGTCTCTTGATTGTTGTACTCTTTTCATTTACTTCATTTCTTAATGATGTTACTTCATCCTATAGCTTTTGACATTGATCTTCCGTTTCCTTGTACTGCTTCTTTACTTTGGTTCCTTCCTCTAGTTGAGCTTTTAATCTGGTAACTTCCTCTTTGAAGGCCCACTCCCTTTTGTTAAATAGATCTTGTTGATCTCTGATTTTATCTGATTATTTTAACTTCTGCCTCTATGTTTCTCTCACGATCACTTCCAATATCTTCAATATTGCATGAACAAATAAAAGTATCACTAGAAGACCAAAAATTTGTGTGTGATACTTCATTTTCTTGTTCATCTTCAATTTGAGGTGATTCTGAATCTGAATACTTTCTTCCACTTAACGGTCAATTGTCTCTCATGTTGTCATTGTTCCTTTGGGATGTCTTATTTTTCTGAGGTGCTTTCTTCTTTAGCTTCTTTCCCATTGTTTCCACGGATCTCCTTCAAGCGATCAAGCTTATGGCAAAAGGACCTTATCTGATACCAATTATTGGGAATAATACTGGGAGGGGGGGTGAATCACTATTAATCAAATCAATAACTTAGATTTATATACGCTACTTCAATGAAGGTAACTCACGTGTATAGGCAACTGTCTTTAAAGCAGCCAACATATATCCAACAAACTTATGATTTAGTTAATCCACAATATGTTGATCTTTCATCAATGCATCAGAACTTCATTATCCATATAAATAGTAGCCATGTGCAGTAATAACATAATAAACCATCACACATAAGCAACACACATGAACACCAAGATCTAAGGTGGAAACCCAATGTGAGACAAAAACCACCTGCTGATGTATTCTTTTAATATAATAAAAACATGTTTACAATCTTGTACATGTGTAGACTCATACCAGTACATAGGTACCCACCTGCAGAAGGCTATAACCTTCTCTCATTCTCTAGCTACTACTAGAAGGGATATACAACCCCGTAGCTCTTGTACTAGCCGATCCGTTTACTAGTACATACGCGCCAACCTACAGAAGGCTCCAACCTTCACTCATTTTCTAGCTTCTACTTGAAGGGAACTCCAACCCCCTGGCTCTTGTACTATTCAATCCATTTAATAGTACATAGGGGCCATCCTATAGAAGGCTCTGACCTTCACTCATTTTCTGGCTACTACTGGAAAGGAGCTCCAACCCCCAAGCTCTTGTACTCTTTCATCCATTTACTAGTACGTACGCACCAACCTACAAAAGACTACAACCTTCACTTGTTTTCCAACTGCTACTGAAGGCAGCGGCAACCCCCTGGCTCTTGTACTAGCCGATATGTTTACCAGTATGTAAGAATTGGCCTACATAAGGCTACAACCTTCACTTCTTCCTCCAAGGACCATGTTTCATAAATTTTCAGACTAGATACTACTAGAGCACAACACCATAATCTTAAGGCCACGTTTCATCAAATTATCATACTGGACCCATCAACAACATTGAAGCTCAAAATCATAACTACAATACAACCATAAAATACATCTACATCAACCAATCACTGAAACTCAATCATCACTCTCTAAATTAACCACAACTGAATCAGTCAATCACTAACAATGCATCATCACTGAAGAAAATCACAATCAATCAATATGAACATTCATAACATTGTCACTAGAATATAGTCACAAGAACACAAAGCATAAACTATAACTCTGCATCAACAACTAGAACCAACTTCAACTTCAAACATCATATTTCATAATGTATACGCTACTTCTATGTGTCAAACCTACATGTATATGTGCTTTTACGAAAGCGAACCAACGTATAGATCCACAAATACTATCTTTAAAACTTCTCAGATATTCCAAACTTCATTCATACCCAGATCATAATGTTTACATTATAAAACATGCGTTATTATTTAGATCTAGACTATTCATGATCAAAACACATAATGATAATCCATTTCAGGCCTTATGATCCCAATCCATCGCCCATCATCAACCACATAGGTGCATCCTTAGTTCAGATCAAGAAAAACATAAAAAACCCATAACGTGCATATTTGATCTAACACTTCATAAGATATTCAATACTTGCACACTTGACATAATGATATTCTCCTCCTTATATAGTTTTAGGCCTTTCTCAATACCTTGGACCAAAAACACTTAGGACCAATACCTTGGACCAAATACCTAGGGTCAATACCTCATACCAAATACCTTGGACAAATACCTTGGACCAAAATACCTTGGACCAAATACCTCGGACGAAAACTTTGGTTTTTCAACATGTACATGCTTTTCCTCCTATGGGAGTGCATGTATACATTTATTCTCCTTTTGTTCTGTTAACCCGCATGTATACGCCGCCTAGATAACGTGAACCAATGTATACTTCCTAAACCACTCTCTTTCTTCAATCTCTGGAATCTGATCTATAAGTTAACCTGTTGCACTCTGAACTGTGATTTGTGTGAGTTGCATGAAGGAAAATAGTTGTATCATAATGCCAACAATCCATTAAAAATGTATAATGGGTGGTGGTTCAAGACCTCATACATGGAAATCAAGTCCATGAAGCATCATTTAGTGTCTCACGTAATTGATTTTTTCCCTCAACCATTTTCAAAGCCTTGTTACCCATCAATGATGTAAAATAACTTGTAATGTTCACCATATTCAGAAAGGGAGACTAAATATCCATTACAAATGTCATGTGCGTTTGTTTTAGGCCTTATTCATGGTTGCTGAGATGAGAATACTTACTTAGGGCTTAAAGACCTTGATTTCCTCCCTTTTCAATTATGAAGTTCCGAAGGAAAATCCATGGCGCATGATAGGCTTAATGGAAATCATATTCCTAGTTAGAGTTTAAAGATCCCACATAAAATTCAAATCCTTTCTTGTGACCCTTAATTTGAAGAATCCTGATTTGTGAGCCAATTCACTTATTTTAGTCCCCTAGACATTTTTGAAGTGTCATGACTAGTTTCTAATGTTAAAAATTGTGTCATGGAGCTCATATTATTAGTTTGCAGCCACAATTGCTCCACATAAACAATGTGTGTTTGCAAATAACTATCCATGGTCATTGAGCCCATTAAGTTTCATTTAGGGAATGATGCCCTTGATTTAATATTTGAGCAATTCAAGGCCTCTATTCTCATATGTGGTATTTAATACCTCCTAACAACTCTCATATTCCTAATGGGAGGCCTAAAATCCCCAACAGAGTCATGTAAGTTTTTCCAAGGATTTTCTCATGGCCATTTAGCTAACATTCCTCATTTAGGTTTTAAGGTTGTTGCTTTATTCTCTCAACCATCTACACTTTCTAAACATTCTTTGGTGGTATGTAATGCCTACTATTGATGTTCATATTCCCTATATTATTAAAATATAATTTAAAAAGGTAATGTGGCAACATTTTAGGATCATGTCCATCACTATTAAGATTAAGAAGCATCATTCTAAGACTAGGGTTGAATTTAAGGATGTGATATTTATATAAAGTTTATAAAGGGAGATGAATATTGTGTTGAATGTCCATTTTAAAGTAGGCCAATTCCTTAATTTTCATATAAAAATATAGTATACCAACTCACGAAAATTTCCTTATTGAAAGAACTTATCAACAGATTTTTTCTAATTAAATAATTTACATCAAAGGGATATATATGACCGATGTTTCTTAATTTGGGTAAATATTTTCACTATTAATTTCTTAATGTTATATCTAACATGAATATTCTATTGCAAATTAATTCTTACATATGATTGTTTATTATTGTAGTTTTGCATGTGTACATTTCAATGGAAAATATCAAAATAGGTAAAATCAATGCAATGCAATAAGATACGATAACAAAAGTACCAAAATATACTATATTCCATAAAATTAAAGGTTCAGAAGTTGGAAAAATGAATATAACTACAAATCATATAATATATTATTGTAATAGATAAGGAAGATTTTATGCCAAATATGTATGTCTTTTCTTATGGATTAACGCCAAAAAATGACATGATACATAACAATAGAAACTCATATACACTTTCTATTGGACATCAGGTAATAATAGAATGTGAAAAACTTTATGAAAACAATAAACCAAAAGTTTAAATGCATTTCTAACCATATAATTAGGTACTTAATTTATTATCTTTTTGCGATTCAACTGTGTTAAGCAAGTCATTCAAGTATGACCATTTCGATGAGAGGTAGTCGTAACTGAATAATTTCTTATGATTTTTGAATAATTCACTTAGCACTCATTACATCCGGTGATGCTCACAGGGGTGAAGAAGTGGGATTGAAACTAGTGAAATGAATCACATAGCATCAATCATCACTTCTAAGGCATGCACCCAGTAACCAGGACTTCCTGAGAGGTCACCCATCCGAGATCGCCTCTGCCTCAAGCGTGCTTAACTGTGGAGTTTTCCCCACAATAAAGCCCAATTAGCTTTCTACCCCATTTGCAAAACCTTAGCAAGTATTGTGCCTCATTGATCATTCAAGTATAGATCCCTTCACTCTTTTTGAATTTAAGTATTAGGAGTTTTACGCAATGTGATATATTAGTTATCATTTTGGGATTCAACTACGTTAAGCAAGTCATTCACGTATGGCCATTTCCATGAGAGGTAGCCGAAACTTACTAGTTTCTCATGATTTTTGAATAGTTCACTTAGCACTCATTGCATCGGGTGATGCTCACAGGGGTGAAGAAGTGGGATTGAAATTAGTGAAATGAATCACATAGCATCAATCATCACTTCTAGGGCTTCCACCCAGTAACTAGGACTTCCCGGGAGGTCACCTATCCCAGATCTCCCCTCAATTAAGCGTGCTTAAATGTGGAGTTTTCCCCTACAATCAAGCCCACTTAGCTTGCTACCCCATTTGCAAAACCTTAGCAAGTATTGTGCCTCATGAAGCATTCAAGTAGAGATCCCTTCACTCTTTTTGAATTTAAGTAATAGCAGGTTTACACAGTGGATTATATTAGTTATCATTTTGAGATTCAACTGTATTAAGTAAGTCATTCACATATGACCATTTCAATGAGAAGTAGTTGTAACTAACAAATTTCTCATGATTTTTGAATAGTTCACTTAGCTCTAATTGCATCGGGTGATGCTCATAGGGGTGAAGAAGTGGGATTGAAAATAGTGAATTGAATCACATAGCATCAATCATCACTTCCAAGGCTTGCACCCAGTAACCAGGACTCCTCGGGAGGTCACCCATCCCAGATTGCCTCCAGCTCAAGCGTGCTTAGCTATGGATTTTTCCCCACAATGAAGCCCACTTACCTTGCTACCCCATTTGCAAAACCTTAGCAAGTATTGTGCCTCATGAACCATTCAAGTAGAGATCCCTTCACTCCTTTTGAATTTAAGTATTAGGGGGTTTACACACTATGGTATATTCCTTTTAGTATTTGTTAGAATCAATAAAATTAAAAAACTACAAATTGAAAAACAAACAAATGTAATCACAACTTATAATAATAACTCATATAGTTTGCAAAAACACTTATAATCATAGCTGATAAAATATAATATTGTAAGCAATAAGGAAATGTTTTTGGACAAATATATATTCTCATCTTCTTACTATCCCAATGAAGGAGTCCAATGCTAAATTGTTGCTTATTCAGGTAAGAAAATTCAATGCAATATTAAATTATTAATATAAATCCATTATCCCTTTCCACTAAAACTTATAAAAGCTTATATAAATTTATTTTTCATGACACTTATTTAAAAACTGTAAAATTATAATTCCATTTATATTATGAAATTAAAGGTAAAAATGTATATTCAAATCCAACCATATTTGAAAGAACATTGTTTATTCTAGTAGAATAAGCTCAATGCAATATTACAATAAAAATGCAAAACCCAAATTTAAAATGCATGAATACCATGAGATACCCAGTACCCTAGGCTTCAAAACTATCTATGCTTTAACTTTTAAATATGCATCGTTACATCAAATAATGGATGAGCACCATGGGGACCTAAATACCATGGCTCATATTACCAATGGAAGGCCAAAAATCCATTATGAAATTCATGCATAATGATTCAATGCCACATTCATGGCCATTGAGAAAGATAAGGCTCATTCATAGATTGAGTGATGTATCTTTATCCATGGCTAGTTTCCAAGGCCTAATGCCTATGTGTGGTTCATAATATATGAATCTAACATCAACCCCCTAATGAGATCATGGATGGTGGTTTGAGGAATTTATGGGGGCTTCACTCAATGAACATCTCACATAGCACATTGATTCATGACATACTAAACAATACCCTTAATTTGACTACATATTAGAAAATAACTCTAAAAATCACTTTATTTAACCCCCTAATAGTATGGATACATTGCGCTTTTCCAATTTAGAAAACCCCTACTTTCACTACATATTGTAGGTATCTTTTTTTCATTAACATTTTTTATACCCCTTCATATTTTTTCATTAACTTTAAGCTCCATTTTTTACACACAACATATAAAAAGCCTTTACCCCCTATTATATTTTCCATATATTATGTCATTTTTTCTTCAATATATATCCCCCAATTTGAATGCACGGGTATGGTATTGCTCTCCGAATCCCTCATGGGGGAATATTTCACTACATATTGGAAAATACCTCTAAAAATCACTTTATTTAACTCCCTTATGGACACGTTGCCCTTTTCCAATTTAGAAAACATCTGCTTTCACTAGATATTATAGGTATCTATTTTTCATTAACATTTTTTATACCCCTTTATATTTTTTCATTAACTTTGAACTCCATTTTTTACACACAACATATAAATACCCTTTACCCCCTATTATATGCTTCATATATCATTTTTTCCTCAATATATATACCCAAATTTGAATGCATGTGGTATAGTATTGCTCCCCCAAAGAAGCCCTCATGGGGGAATTTTTCCTGACCCTTGAGCTTGGGAATCATCATTTACAGCCTATGTCCCTTTGTTCCATGCTTTGATCACTGTTAAGTCCCCAAGACCCATTCATGGCACACAACACTTTATGAGAAATCTCATATTCTTAATTGGAGTCCAAATATCCCATATAGAGGTCATGCTTAACCCTTTGAGGTCTCACCCATTAACATCAAGAGGGAGAAGCATCTGTTAGGGTCCAAGGCCCTTGACTTCACCACTTAACTATTATAAAAGATTCATCACATCTCCATGTTATGTAATACATCATAGTGATACTCATATTTGTGACCCAAGGTCTCATAAAAAAATCATATATGATGGTTAGAGGTCTCACCCATATTTGTGATTTGTGAAGACTCATTTAATGATTAAGGCTCTTGTTTCTCCACCATCATCATTAAGGCATCATCATATATGATGGTTAGAGGCCTCACCCATATTTGTGATTTGAGAAGACTCATTTAATTCTTAAGGCTCTTCTTTCTTCCCCCATGATCATTAAGGCATCAAAGGCCTTACTCATCTACTGGGCATATTACCTCCTATGAATTCTCATATTCCTAGTTGAAGTATAAAAAACCACTATAAAGTTCATGCGTGATGGTTTGAGGCATTATTCATAGATCCTATTTCATAGCTAAACCACTTTCAACGCAACAATGTTGATCCTTAGTGTGAAACACCTCATAATGATGTTGTTATTCATAGTGAGGGGTCGTAGATCCCTTATAATAGTTATGTATGATGGTTCCAAGTCTTGATCATGGTATTTGAGTTAAGAAGCCTCATTTAAAACTGAATTCCATCCTTGTTTTCCTCTCTAACCAATATCAAAGTTATAAGATTAGTTTATTGTGTGAAATACCTCCTTAAAAAGATCACATTCCTAGTTAAAAGCCAAAATTTCTTATATAAATATTGTGAAATAGTTTGAGATCTTATTCATATTCTCTAAAATATCCTCATTAAATATTAAATATCCTCATTAAATATTAAATATCTAAATCAATTGATTTCATTTCCTAATCATTCATCTAAAAATATCTTAAAGAACTTACAAACTTTTTTAAATATTTTCTCATAATATAATTATAATATAATTATAATACTTATGTTATAAAATTAACATAAAATATATATATCATATACATGTTTATAACCTAGTGAACACTACAGTAGTGGTTGCCATGCTTCGCACTTCAACCAACAAAGATTACAACATCATTATGTTGTAAAAAGTTTGTTCTATTTAGTAGAATGGAATATAATGATAGTCATTGTTAAACAAACGACAACTGCTTATATTTTAACCCACTTTATATATATGTGGTGTCAGCT